>JABWTJ010000269.1:600000-840000 GCA_016801875.1 Solanum sitiens | reverse complement strand
GATTCCTGCCTCAATGGGATAAGTAGGCGCCACAAGGGTTCTGTCATATATCTTGTAAGATTTCCATTTTGCTTTAAAATAGAAAGTGGAACAGAATTTTTGAGAGGGACTAAAAAATTCTCGAAATGAAGATTTTGCCTCAACAAGTCAAGACTGAAGATACTTTGAGATTTGCAACTGGGATAGAATTTTGAGAGAATCTCAAAAATTACGTGACTGGCTCATCATCATTTAAGGATAAGTTAGGACAGTTAACTGGGACAAAATTTTTGAGGATGACCTCGAAATTTCAACATCGGTTTATCGGCAGTCTAAAGTAACCTGAATGCTTCCAGCAAATAATCAGATAGACCTCCAAGCATCAGACTCGAAGAAGTTTGCCAGGTCTGACGTGACATGATATTTGGCAATAACCCTTTCCAAATACTCCTTTTCGAAAATTTATTTTCTTAAAAACTTTTCCTTTATGTTTCATTTGTTTCTCGGCATGAAATATGTTGTCTTATCTATCAAGATGCGGGAGACTAGAGAAATCAACCGAAGATAGCAGGACAAGGAGTAGACAACCAAAGATATCGACACATACCAGTTTTTATTAAAAAAACTAACAATTTTTCTGTGGATACAAGTTTATAGGTTCACCTCGAAATTAGTATATTTCTCCATTAGATGATTATGGAGAGGTCAAGAGGGCGAAGAGCTCCCAAAATTTTAAAATTTTTCTGTGGCTGCAGGAATATTTCATGCTGCTTACATCAAAGACTTGGGAACATGAATAACTTTATTTCATTCAATTCTCAACAACATGAAGTCTATAATGAACGTCCAACTATGTTCAAAGATGAATCAAATGAAAGCCCTGAGAAAGACATTTTACGGTTTTTCGTCAAGGACGCTATCTTCATATTATCAGACAAGATAATATTACTACCCAGAGGGTCATTTTTATTTGTATAGTCGATTGAGATGATACACTACCTAGAGGGTCATTTTATTCGTAATGTCGATTTAGATGATACACTACCTGGAGGGTCATTTTACTATATTGTCAATTAAGACGATACCGTTATCCAGAAGGCACCTAAAAGATCACTATATTGCTCGATTGAAGCACTATCTTCATTTGGTACCAAGGATGACATCAAGAAAAAGATACTCATGCATTGGGGGGAAAATGTCATGCATCGCGAGAGGATAGTCATGCATTGCGGAGAAATGTCATGCATCGCAAGAAGATATTAATGCATTGCGGAAAAAATGTCATGTATTTGAGAGAAAATGTCATGCATTGCGAGAAGATTTCATGCATTGCGAGAAGATATTCGTGCACTGCGGGAAAAATATCATGCATCTCGAGAAGATATTCATGCATTGCGAGAAGATACTCATGCATTGCAAGTGAAGGAAGCATGCATTGCAAGAGAATATATTCATGCAATGCGGGAATAAAATCATGCATCGCGAGAAATTATTCATGCATCGCGGAAAAGAAGCCATGCATTGCAAGAGAAGATATGCTTGCATTGCAGGAAAAAGGTCATGCATCGCGAGAAGATATTCATGCATTGCAGGAAAGGTCAGGCATCGCGAGAAAAGAGTTCATGCATCACGAAAAAGAAGTCATGCATTGCAAGAGAAGGAATTTATGCATCGCAAAAAAGAAGTCATGCATTGCAAGAGAAAATTCATGCATCGCGGGGAAAGTCATGCATCGCAAAAAGAAGCCATGCATTGCAAAAGAAAATTCATGTATCGCGGGGAAAGTCATGCATTACGGAGAAGAAGCCATGTATTGCAAGAGAAAATTCATGCATTGTGGAATAATGTCATGCATTGCAAGAGAAGGAATTCACGCATTGTAAAGAAGAGGTCATACATTGCAAGAGAAGGAAATCGTGCATCCCAAGAGAAATATTTACCCATCACAAGAAGTCAAATCAATTGCATCTTTTATTTGGGAAGAGCAAACACCAAGAGAATCATCGAAGACGACGTCGAGAGAAATATCAACACACTGCATCAGCTTTTATTTACTTTAACATCAAATGAAGAAGTTCATTGAAGATTATATTACAGCTATAGTACATAAGCTTTATCCGTTTTACATCAAACCCAATGGAGTTGACGTCAAATGTTGAAGGAGTGCAATTAAGTGTCAACACGGTAAAAGACACTATATCCCATTTAAATTGCATTTTATACTAATGAGTTTTATCTCAGTCTTTGTCGAGAGCATCCGAAAGTATGAAATCTCCAAAATAACCACAAGTGTGGACGACATAAAAAAGGACGCAGCACAACGTGGAACTTTTCTTAGCAGCGAACTGGGACATAGTCCAAAGAGGAATGTCAAACTCTTTGGACGCGAGAAGAGGAGCGAATTCCACCATAATCAAAACACACCCCTATCAGAAGGCATGTAAGTTTTTCTTTAGGTTTCTTGGTTTCAGTTTTGCATCCGGAAATTTAGTTTTCATCAGAAGCAACTTTCCAATCCAAGTGACAATACACCAAGAGCTTTGGAAATTATGTCCAAGTAAATTCTTACTTGTGGGTGAATCATGACACATTCATGGATAAGATGTTACAATCCTCCTTTTCATGCTCGATTTAATTTGTCACTTGTCCAGAATCAAAGTTTATCTAGCATAATAGATTTCCTTCTCAACCTATTGAGTCAAACTACAAGTGACATGAATTCTCATATAACCTAAGATATGTAGAAAGGCCATTTTTGGGGTTCGGCCATAATTTCTAAGGTCCGTATCAAATTCCTTTTTCTAAAGAATGAATATGCGGTCGGTCAAAATTGGAGTAGTCAAAGTCATTTTCCACAAATTTCTTGCATCAATACAAGTAAAATGAGGGACAGTTGTTGATACCCAATTTTGACCCTCCCTGATAGGAATTAATTAACGAGCTTCTTCAATGTCGAATGATTTGAAATAATTTATTTTATAAAATTCACAAAGTTTTTCAAGTTATTGTAAGTAGTTTTGTCATGCTTTTCAAATTTTGAATAGTTTGTATGCTTTATATAATTAGTATATTTAATGAATATTCAAAAATGATCTCAAAAAGATTGTAATTTTGGTAAGAGTTTTATTAAATTAGTTTAATAAATGAGGATCATATTTTTGAAATAATTAGTTCAATTAAGGCAATTATTTTATTTCGGTAATATTAAAAAGCTCATTAATAAATTAATATTAATTCGTCTAAACCCTAACCGAGTCTTCTAAATTATCTCTTTTGGGTTACCTCTTTAACCCCGATTAGCTAAATTGTCAATCAGTTGTTCTTGCAATTTTAGCTAATTCCCATGCTCCTCTTTAAACCCACCAAAAGATTTAGTTTGGGCTCTTTTTCTTTGATTTCTACCGGCCCAGCATCCATTTGTTCAGCCATTTATTTCTCAACAGCCCACCCTTTACGCTCGACCCAGGCCCAATTGCCTTAAACCCGATCATTTTTACTCACAAAAAGAACCCAACGTCAATGACCTTCAGCAGATCCACAATTCCAGACGCCCCTGTATTTGCGTCACCTTCCTCGCCGATGCATGAAGAACCCAGAAGCAGGGGTGGCTCGACAGTGTTAAAAAAAAGACATGCGTCTTAGGCCCCCAAATTTAAGGGGCCTCATTTTAAATAATAATAGGTTATTTTTTAACAAATATTGAATACTATTTGTAAAAAAAGTTAACTTTTCATGAAAAATGAAGGAAATATTAGAAGAAATTTGACAGATCTGAAGTATTATATCTCATGAAAAATAATTTAAAATAAAAATGATTATATTATCAATTGAAAACTAGAAGAAATCAATAACATCAAAGTTATTAACAATACAAGTTTAAGGCCCCGTTTGATTTTCGCTTTAGGCCACTAATATGCTTGAGCCGCACCTGCCCAGAAGACACGTGATCAGCGATACTCTCGCTTTTCTTCTTCGCTAGAAGAAGTCCAAACGCGTGAGTAGCGAGAGTGAGCAGCGGAATGAAGAGGAAAAAGCAAGCCAGTACGCGCATTTTTGTTTCTTACCCAGACGTCCCTTTCCATTATGTACGATGTCCAGAAGCTCCAAGCACGCGATTTCGTCCTTTTTGGCTCAAGATTGAGCCACGTCGCAGTAAGGACATTGAGATCAATCTCAAGCGTCTGTCTCCCCTTCCTCTTCTGGAATGGGGTTGATTTTTTGCAGAGCAGGATGTTACCCTAAAATAGTGAAATGTGTGAAATTCAAATTCAAAATGGGACCTGGAATCTTGATTTTACCCTACGGTTTTCAGAAAATTCACCCGCGTCTCTCCAAATTTCGAACCCTAATAGCCATCTATATGTATTCTCTTCTGCTTAACAAAAAAGAAAAAAATTCCTGGAGTTGAAATTTGGTCAGTGGCTGGAGACCCAAAAGAGAGTTGGGGGTTAAAGCAAAGTTGAAAATTGGAGAGATTTTGAAATTAGAGATTTTTTTAGAAGTCGGAAGATCTCTAAAGTTAAAAAAAACTATTCCAGAAATACAGTTAGATTTTCTTCTTTGTTTTCCTTCCTCGTTCGGTGGTCACTAGGATTCATAGGAGTCCCTAAAAGTTCGAAGTCATCAGAAAGTTGTCTCTCTGCTCGTCCCGTCCCCAGTTTGCTGCCTGAAGAAAGGTAATGTCCTTTTCTTCATAGTTTTCTATTGACATTCCGATGTTTGAAAGTTCTTGTTTTTGTGGTTGTTGGCTGTTAGTTTCAAATTGTTTGAAAAATTATATTGTCCTTAGTCATTTCCGTGAATCTGTTGTGATAGCTTAAAAGCTTCAATGATTAGTATGCACTATTGATATTTTCCTGCGGTGTCTTTCGAAATTATTTTGTTATGTTCCCTCTCTTGGCTGGCTTGACAAAATATGTCCAACTTCATTTCTTCCTCGATCAGTACTGCCTTTTTCTTGCTCTGTTTATTTTTAAGGACTTATTTGGATCAGATATGTCGTCGTTCTTCGTTCCTCGTATCTCAAAAAGGCCCATTTGAGTATAGTTAGCATCGTTCGCTGTATCGTTAGAGCTTGTAAGCGATTAAGTGGGTCTATTGGTTTTTATTTGCGTGAGGCTTGTTTTGTTACTGCCCAAAACAGCCTATTGCGATTTCTTATGTCTCAAAAATTGCAGCATGTCTCACCTCGTGCTCACTCCATATTTGGTTTCAAGTTTGTGAGACAAGACCAAATTTTACTTTCTTCATAAGCATGGTTGTAAATGGCATGGCTTCTTAACTTGACATTTGCTTTAAGTTTTTTTTATGTGATAGGGAGATATCTTTTGATATTTTTTTTTAGAATACTCGTTATTTCCCAACTAGTTTCATTTTACTGGTTGAAGTGTCTATCTGCTAATGCTTGTTCTCCTTGTTTGAGTTAATCATCTAGTGGGATAATTTATTGTTGTTCCTTTATTATTTTAGACTTCAATTAAAGTTTATTGTGAATATTGTATTCCCTTTGGGAAAAGAGTCAAACTTGGTAAAGTTGAAGTATTATAACCCAAGTTAATTCTTAACATTTACTCGCTAATTATTTAGTTAATGCGCATTTCTTTAGAATTGAATTTTGCCCGTTAGTATGCCATCAGTTGTTATATTTTTAGTTATAGGTATTTTATAAAGAAGTTTGATTTGTTTAATCTCGATTATTAAAAAGCATTTTCCTTTTCTTTTGGTTGTTGTCCACTATTTATTGCCACATGTTATATTTACTCCTTTCAATTGTTTGCTAATTGAATTATTATTGGGTATATTGGATTGTTCAAAGCCACATGATCATGAGTGGGTCATGACTTAAACATCCTAAATTGGAAATTTCTTTGCTGGTTATTTTGAGGTGCCATAAACGGGTTTAAGGTCTTTTCTTTGATGTCTCTTGTCTTTGCCATATATGAAAATAAAGTGTTGTAGTATATCGACTCGAATGCATTTCCTTCCTTACAATTAAATCGATGTGTTACTCACTTTAATTCTCTTTATTTGAATGTGAAATACATCTGGGTCCTCACGAGTCCTGTCCTTACATTTTCCTATTGGGCCACGGAGGCCCAATTCTTTATCTCGAGTCAAGCCCATTAAAGACAATGAACAGGTTTCAGAGTCGAAAATTCGAGACAGACCAAGAAGTTGAAGATTTGGGGCTAAGAAGCCCAAATTTATTTTCTAAGTCTTGTATTTTTTTCTTTTGGGCCTAAGCCTTAGTTGCCTTTTATTTATTCGTTATTATTATCTTTAGAACTTTAGGACATGTACCATGAAAGTGGGCAAAAGGCCTAAAACAAAAAGGGTTCAATACCGGTCCAAGCCGACAGAAGTCGGATTTGGACCCAACTATCTCTCTCTCTCTCCCTTACTTTATCGCTTATATGTTTGTTATTATTTATCCTTAGCTTTAGGATCGAAAATTTAAAATCCCCGCAAGATGCTATTTTATTTTAATGAGTCAACTAAATTGATCATGACTAAATAGATTCAGATGATAATAAATAACTTTTATGAGTTAAACAACCCCACTTAGATAATAAGCTAATAATTCACTTTCAACAACTCTAAATAATTTCTTATCTCAAGTTAAAGTTATTTTAAGCCAAACATTTTAGTTGTCGGAAAACCGTATTAACGGGTATTTTAGGTGCCTTAAACACCTTTCTAAAATACTAATAAGAACCCCGAACCCCCTTTAAAACTCTTTCAATATGATTTTCTATTTTAGTCAATTGGAAGAAAAGGTTTCTTGATTTTCCTAAAATTAAGTGGCGACTCTAAACAAGTCTTAAAAAATATAAAAAATATTTTTTTCCTTTAAATAAAACATTTTGAACATCTTAAACAACAACGAGCCATAACTCAATGGAAAAATGTCACGACTAGAATCTAGACCCCAGACGAGACCGGCGTCGTTGACCTCTCAGAGGTCACAGACAAGCCTACTTACGTCATTCTTACATTACATAGGTTAATTTTAGCGGAAAATTTGAAACTTTTTGTTTCCTAACATACTTATACAAACATTCTCATAAATACGTAATTTTTCACCATCAACCATCTAACATTAAGAGATAAGTAACTGAAAGAAATAGTTCAATTCTTATAAAGCGTATAATTGCCAAATGGCACCAATACATAGTCTGAATAAAAACAGGAAAGAAACGCTAGTGGAACATGCTCCACTAGATCAACTCTAAAACTAAGCTAGAATATAAAACAGTAGCATCCTCGAAGACATGAGGACCTACCAAAATCGGATGAATGCTGGACGTCCGGATAACTGCAACGATGATCCTGTAGCTCTATCGTCCACCTGTGCCTGCACCTAAAATAGTAGAGTTTGTATAGGGTTTGTACACACTTGTACTAAGTATGGGTATATGCAAGCACACACCAAGGACATGCATGAGAAAGAATAGCTCTTTCCTAACAACATGATTTTTGGAAAGTCAAGTCAGTGGACTTACCAAATTGAGAATAGGAAAGTTTCCAAATATGGATTAGGAAAGTAAATGAGCTTTCCAAATTTGGATTAGGAAAGTGATACCATGAGAATAACATACATCATCATACTTTTCACATTTGCACACATCACATAACATTTACACATAACACATATCATATAGCATACAATACATTTTGCATGTAGCACATAACTTCTTTAATGTCATTCATTCATATGCTATGAGACCTTGGAATCATGGACTTAACATTAAGACATCCCAGAAATGAGGGCTCAACAGATGGGGCCTCAACTAGGGAGTCTTCATTAGCAAACACAGAGTCTGCTTCGTTCATTCATACGTATTCCATTTCATTTCATTCATAGGCCGGTGTAACCACCAGCTATACCTAGGATGTAGTTTAAGACTTTCATTAGGTTCGTTGTGCAATGACCAAGAATGACCTGATGTCATTACTTGAATCTAACTCACCTTTTGATTATCCTATTCTAACACCTTTAGTATCATTCATTTCATTATGTGCATCATTTGAGGCTAGCCTCATTCATTCATTGGGAACTTTAACTTTAACCGACATAGATCATGTGAGCATCATGAAATCCAGTGTCTCCCCCACACCAAAAAGAGGTGGAATCACCAGCCAAAGTGATCCAATAACATGCTAGCGTACATGGGAATTTAACCCCGCCAGATCCCTATATTGGCAGTATAGGTTCGAAGACTAGGAGATATAAGGAGACCCATACCCGGCAAGTCGGACAGTCTCATCTCATGAGAGTTACGTGAACCTCCGTCCTTCCCGAAAGAAGGCATCACCGCTCATAGCTAGCCTATTGGTGCTCAGTAAAAAGTTCCATTTCATTAATCACATACGTCATGGAAGCTGGCTTCTAGTATGAGGACATCATAGCTCATTAGATGATTTCTCATCTCATCATTAGTATTAAGTGTGTTAAGCTCAATACCTTCATTAGAGTGTTCATAGAGACTGGTCTCTTCATTATCTTACACTCTCATAAGAGTGTACGTATTGGTAACATTTATTTAGGCTCATTTGAGATTACTCTCATCATTTACATTAGCCTTATATCATGTTGTCACCACATTCATTATCATTAGTACCTTTGCTTTTCATAGTTACTCACCTCTTATTACGTGAACGTTCATTTCATCATATGCCAATGCACTTGGCCAATTAGTGTATCTTACACTCATACTTAACCCTTCTAGGGTTCATCATTTCATTACATACTTCTTAGATTCACTTACTTTGAACGTATGTTAGACTGATGTGTCTATACATACAAGCCATGAGGCTTCATTCATATTTCGTCTAAGTGATTCATATCATTCTAAGATTAGGTGATACAAGACTTATGCATCTTGTATGTATGCCAAGATCTTGATTTCGATCTAAGTATGTGGCATTATTCTCGGATATTTTATTCACGTATGACTTATGTATCAATACGGAAGCTTGGGAAAGGAAACCCCAGTCTTGAATCAATTGGATACCATTTATATTTTTAATTGATTTTATTCTAATATTCATAACATTATGACTCTAAGTTAAATCACAATATTTAACATTGAAGGATTAATTTTCTCCTTAATAATACTCCTAATTTGGCCGAAGGGTTGTGGGTTCGAACCCCCACAACCCCTTTCTAATTTTATTAACCTCTTCTTGTCCACTCTCGCCTAAACCAAGAGGTTGTGGGATCAAATCCCCACAGCCTCTTTTATTTTTGTCCTTTAATTCTCCTAAGTAGGGAGGTTGTGGGTTCGAACCCCCACAGCCTCCTTACCTTTAATTTAATTTCGCTAGGGGCTGTGAGGTGGTGGGTTCGAACCCCCACAGCCCCATATATATTTTTTAATTTTTTTCGCTAGGTTGAGGGTATTGACAGTGAGGTCGTGGGATCGAACCCCCACAACATCACTTGTTTTATTACTCATTTTTGGCCCCTCTATTTCCAGCCTTGAGGTTGTGGGTTCGATTCCCACGCCTCACATTTTCTTTTTCTTTAGTTTTCCTCTTCCTTTCTTCCCAAGCATTGCGTGTTCGAATCCCCTTAGCTCCATTTCATTTATTTTTTTTAAAATTTCAGCCT
The DNA here is from genome assembly GCA_016801875.1 of Solanum sitiens. Lineage (NCBI taxonomy): Eukaryota > Viridiplantae > Streptophyta > Magnoliopsida > Solanales > Solanaceae > Solanum > Solanum sitiens. Next base: position 830,408 of record JABWTJ010000269.1, on the reverse strand, counting down.
CTTGGTCATGTGAGGTCTTGGGTTCGATTCCCCTTGACCTCACCTACTTTAAATCCTTTTTTTAAACTCTCCCAAAATTCCAGAATTTGGCCGAAACCAAATTTCCAAAAGCTGGAAATTTGGTCACATTTATTTTTTTTGCAGCCCATACTCTCTACTTTTCTCATTAGTTTAGGACGATTTTCGTAGGACATTTCACCAATCGTTTAGCATGTAATTTAGGTGTAGTTTAGGATCACATTTAGTCAAGTGTTTACACTCTAACTTTGTAATTTCACACATCATATGAACATCACATTATGTACAACCTTTAAACACGAAATACAAGACTAAAACAAGGCTTTCACACCCTCAAACAGTGACTAAAACGTCACTGCCAACATGCCTACATATCCACATTTTTATTCAATTTCGCTTGGATTATCATTCATGTAGTTTCACGCACATAAACATATTCCCAATCAATATACACATATCACACATGCCTAAATCTACCAGCACAAAATACCCAACCTACAAAGTCATTTGGGAGCTAGGGACAAGGACATGCAATGGGGAAACAACTTAGTTTCGGATTAAATTCGTCTGAGTCCTAAGGGTCTCTTGGGAAATGGACCAAGAGTAAGAAGACCCATACCTTTATTTTTCTTGTTCAACCACGAAATTGTTGCCCAAAATCCTTTCCAAAATCAGTCCAAGTTCAACACCTCAACACCAATTGACGGAAGACTCCTCCCCTTTGCTTAAAGTGATGGATTTTCGTTGTTTTCTTAGATTTTTGGTGTGAGTTCTTCAAGTGTGAAGAACTTCAATATATTTTTTGTTTTTGAACTGGTTTAGGCAGAGAGAAAATGTGAGAGTGAATGGTGAAACGTGAGAGAGAGAGATCGTGAGAGGTGGCTTCCAATTAGGAGTTTTAGTTTGCGAATTAGTCAAACTAGGACTCCTTGTTAAACTTTTAAATAAAATCTGTTTTTTCTTTTTCTTAAATCAGCTAATATTTATTATTTAATTAAATTAATTTATCCAATTAAATAAAAGCAAGTTAAATCATTGCTTCTAGTGGGGCTCGAACCCGAGTGACTCCCCATTTACGAAAATGGGTCACTTGGGTCGCCCCAACCTGTATTACTCTTTTTAATTAAATTAATTAACTAATTAATTAATTCCTCAAGGTAATTACAATATTACCCTTGGCCTGGAAAAGACCATTTTACCCTTCGACCCTCGAAACTTAAAATTTCTTTTTTTAAGTCCGGTAAAAACTCTTTCAATTAAATCTTCGTTTTCGTGAGCCTCACATGGTTGGTTCCAACCTTTCCAAGCTCAATTAACTCTCCAAGTTAGTTGGCTTGGTCGTAGTAAGGGTTCTGAGGTCTGGTTCTACGCGTATCAGCCCGTGTGGACCTTGGTCTAATCGCAAGCATTCTTGAAAAAACTAAGTCTTGATCCTATTCATTTTTGGGGTTGTTACAAAAAAGTGTGTCCACTGTACACAATACCTAAGTTCAAACCACTCCATCTATGTTTTGTATATTTTGTTTAATGTGGTCTATTGTAAAACAGTTAATTAAATGAAAAACAAAATACTTTGTTGTAAATAGAGTGGTAAGTTAGTTGCAAAAGTGTTTTGTATATTTTGTTTAATTTGGTCTATTGTAAAACGATTAATTAAATGAAAAATGAAATACTTTGTAGTATATAGAGTGGTAGCTTCGTGGCAATAGTGTGAAGAAGGTTGTTTGCCATTGAGGTTTAGTTCCCCATGGTCACATTTTTTTCTATGTTGGGCTTTATTTTGGACGCCCTTCATGGATTTTCTGCCTATGCCACTGCTCACTAATATGATTGTGTTAATTCCGTTAATTATTTATCACGAGTTTAGCTTCAGGTTATGATTAATTCATTCCTAACCCTTTGTCTTCCTAGAAGGGGGAGAAGACTCGAAACACCCGAAAATTTTAACATGGTGTTAGAGATGGCGAACATTATAATTATGTTAAAATGTTTCTATCTCCAAAATAAATCAGGCCACATGTGAGAAATGTGTGAGTTGAAAACATTATTAAGTAAATAACACATGATTTTAAATGACATTGTCATACGCTTCAACATTTTCAAAGAAAACATAAAGTTTTAATCAGGAAGTAAGAATTTAAATTGAACAAATTAATGGGAAAAAAATTAAAGATGTGGTCAACATATACACATAAAACTAGACATGATAATTCCATAAAAGCCCTTTGCGAACCAACACAATTGGTGGGAAGTGAAAAAAATAAAATATTAACTTTTTATCTACCTTTTACACTATATATAATATCCTTCTCTAAGTCTTGTACTTCACCAAATCCCCATTACTCTCTTTCATTTGCTTTCTCTATTTTTTTATCTCTCTTCAAATGGCCAACTCGCTTTCTAAGAATGTCCCCCTCCTCCATTTCCCACTCCGCATCCCTAATCTCCCCCTCCCTTTTCCCCTGCCCTTTCTCCTCATCGCACTCGTGAGAAGGCTACACCAACTACTGACATTGAGATCTTAGGGGTTTATGGGAGTAGTGCCCCCATCCACTTAGTCAATGATCCTTTTAGAAAAAGGGGAAACATCCTGAATATTGGGGAAGTAACATCTGCGTTTTCGGGCCAAAAGGCCCAATATTGAATGTGCTGCACCTGCATTTGCGCTTGTGCCTCAACCTGCACCTATACGAGCATCAATACTAGAATCACCAGAGCTGTCAGATAGAATGAGAACCTGCTATGTATGTGAAATTGTGTTTTATACACTGACATCGTTAATCATTCACGTGCATTCTCATTCGTAAGTAAATTCATATGTTCCTGACTGGGACATAGATTCTGACTGGTTATCATGTTCACCATCATTTAAACTACTTACACTTGATGAAAACTCCAACGATCTTAATGTTTTTGCATCTGCTGTTGTTGCTGCTCCAAAAGCTTCAACACTGGGCCTTCTTGCCCGAACCACAGGTGTTCCTTCCCCAGCATTCAACATGTATAGGGGAAGAATGAATGCATGGGTAGGAACATTCATTGTTCGGGCTAAAATACCCAATGTTGATTTTTTTGGAGCAGCAGCAGGGACGAATGCATCAACATTGAAATCGCTGAATTTTTCATCATGTGTAAGTGGTTCAAATGGTGGTAAACATGATGACCAGTCAGAATCCCCGCCCCAGTTAGTAACATACAAACTCACTTCTAGATAGATTACATATGAATGATCAATGATGTTAACGTATCAATATCACATACATAATAGGTTCTCATGATCTTTGATAGCTCTGGTTATTCTGGTGCTGGTAGTGGTGCAGGTGGAGGCACAAGCGAAGAATGCAGGTGTATCAAGTTCAACATTTGGCCTTTTGGCCGAACTTCAGATGTTCCTTCACCAAGCTTCAACATGTTTCCTTTATTTCTAGGAGGATCATTAACTAAGTGAATGGGGGCACTACTACCATAAACCTCTAAGATCTAAGTGTCAACAGTTGGTGTAGGCTTCTTGCGAACACAATGAGGGGAAGGGGTAGGGGAAGAGGGATGCGAGATTGGGGAGGGGGGAGGGGGGAGGGGGGGAGACATTCTTAGCATGAGAGTTGGTCATCGAAAGAGAGAAAAAATAATGATAGAAAAATCAAATGAAATATAGAAATGGGATTTGGTGAAATAAAAGACTTAGAGAAGAATTATATATATAGTGTCAAAGGTAAAGAAAAACTTAAAATATTCACTTTTTACCAATAGTGTTCGTTCAAAAAGGGGTTTTATGGAATGATCATGTCTAGTTATACGTATATATGTTGACCACATGTGTAATGCTCCAGCAATTCTAAGACCTAAACTAGTGTCCTAAGTGTTTGGGGAAAGAGTCGGGGAAGTTGTGAGGGTTTAGATATGAGAAGCGAAGAAGAAATTCTTACAATCGAAATTTGGCGTTGGCCACGCGTCGCGCGCATGGATCAAGATCTTGAAAATTTCAGCTCCGCGTGCAGAGCTAACACGAGTTCTTCTGCCTCAAAAAAACATTTTCTAAAATTTAATTTTCACCCTACTACGCGTCGCGGAACCACTTCCAATTCTTGACAAATTTTGAGATCTAATGAAAAGTCAAGTCGAACTTTTGTTTTATGGTCCAACTAGTGTAGGGGTGTTTTGGGTATTTTGGGAGGGTTAATATATATAGTTTTTAGTCATTTTACACCCATTTCCTAATAAAAATCACAAAACACTGAATTAGAAGTCAAAAAAAATATTAAAGCTCTTCCTTCTCTCTAGCTTCTATCTCTCTCCAAAAGCTCCATTAAAGAACTTTGGAGCTCCCAAAAGTGGATCAATTCTCAAAGTATTCAAATCAATTTCAAGTATAAATCTTCATTAAGGTATGATTTCTTTCACTCTTGGGATTCCTTTCCCCCAATAAGTCCCTTCAAAGATGTATTCAAAATTTCCCAAAATCTAGGATTTTTCTCTACAAATGGGTATTTTTTGAAAAACGAAATTATAAATCAATTATGATGAATTATAATTACTTAAAACTGTTTAGGTTTATAATGATGGATAATTGTTGTTGTTCACTTGGAACTCACTTGGACCCATATTTTCCCACAATTTCATAAATCTTGGATTTGATATGGTGAATTGATTGAAGATAATGAATATATCAATTGTTTATATTAATGTTAGTTATGTTATTGCTTCATGTATTACCTTATATTATGTGTTGTTTATGCGTTGCTGGGTGGTTCAAACATGATTTTCCATAAAGGGCAAGATGGTATGAATGTTGGTTCTTCCTTGAACTAAAGTATGAAATATGAATTGCTTAGATAGTAATGATTCTATATCTAATGTGTTATTGTGGTGTTGAGGACAAGGCCTCATCATCCTTAACCCTATACACTTGAATTAACTATGAAATATGTATGTTTGAAATGGTATGGTTATTAGATGATTGAAAGGCAATTCCTTGATTATAATGTAATGTTAAAGTGAAAGGTTTACTCACTTGCTAGTGCTTCTAAAGTTAAAGGATTGTTCTCACTTATGAACCTCTATGAGTTATTATGATAAGATGTTTACATAAGAGTCTAGTAAAGGCTAATGTGAACTTATGTGATGACTAAAACCAAAAGGTCATGTAAATGAGATGGGGTTCTTACATTTTGTAAGTCTGGCTCCCCACATCGGTTTCCTCACGTTTAGCAAGTCCGTATTCCCAATAAGGTATTGTCTCATGAGATGGAAACCCCCACATTAGCAAGTTAGGGTTTCTATTAACAATATCCTTGACACTTAACTTGTGCCCACATAGGACAATAGATTAGTGGATCCACCGAGATAGCTATGTACGAAAGGTTACACCTTAGGCAAGTGCTAACCTTCTCTTTTCGGGTCGGGAGTAGAACACCGGATTCCATGTAGCTCACATGGTCTACTGTTGGTTATATCAAACTCTTTCCCTAATGTAAAAGTAAATGAATAGAGGAGATGTATGAAGTCTTACTAGGGCTTTCTTAAGGGGTTCTACATAGTGTAAGGGGGGGTATGAGACTTTATTTACACATTGCACTTGGGGGATCCTAAGAGATAGTTGTAGTAGTGTTCACTTATGACTATGTTGAGTATGAGTTATGTATATCCTTACGTATATGGTAACTTATGATATGATATTAGGAATGTATGTATGAAGTGGGTCGCCTAATGTGATACTTAGTATTGGATTGGGTTATGGAATTCTATTCTTTGCATTGCACAAGTATTACTTGGATTGTCTACATGTTGGGATGATATCATGTTTTGTTGACTTATGACGCTTACTTTATATTCATATTGGATTTACTTGGTAAAAAGAATGTTTTGACTAAAGTGCCCTTGTATACATGCATTGATGATTTTTATTTATAGAACTCATACTTAGTACGTGTGATGTACTAACCCATATTTTCTTCCCTTAATTTTGTATAAAACAAATTGATTTTGGGTATTTCAGTTTTATAAGTGAAAACTTCAAATTTTGACTAATGTCAATATTTGAGTTTGGCAAGGTTGACTCCAAATTATAATTATTTCACAAGAGATATCTTGAGGGTTATATATAGCGTAGTTGGAGATTCGACATGATTCTCGAGTCTTTAAGTGATATTTTGAATCTTTGATAGATTTCTTATTTTCTTAAGTTTTGATTTGACCATGGTTAACATTCAGTCAAAGATGACCCTAGACTAGTGATTTGATATTGTCAATAGGTATAAATGTGTTTTATAATCAATTTGCACCACTGATTTATATTTAGAGGTTTTCGAATAATTTTTAAGGGTTGAGTCTATGTTTGGATATGTTTTTACGATTGTTATGGGTTGTATCAAGTGCTAGACAAACTCCTTCTTTGCGTTTGCTGGTACTTGGTCGCATTTGTAGAAAGAAATGTCTTGGGGACTGCATTTGCAAAGGACCTATCATTTTTGCAAAAAACTATCATATGTTTTGCGGTTCTTTTCGAGGTAGGTTATATCTTACCTTTCATATATTTAGCTGACAACTTATTGCGTAAAGCATGTTATGAATTAAGTGTAATGTTTGAATGAAGTATTAATTGATATGACTTGATTATGTGCTTACCCAAATTGGAGTTTGAGCCGATAATGGCATGTAGCTTAAGGAACTTGGTACCTTAAGATCCTAGGTTTATTTTAACAAGGCTTGTGATGAGAGAAAGTAATTTACGTTGATATCCATTTCTAAAAAATTAGAGTGAATCAGAAAGATAGAAAAAGTAAATCATTCTCGATCCCGAACCTAACTCCTCACTCTAACAGGATCCGATCCCTAACTCAAGTGGGGTGAGGTATAGATGGGTGAGGTAATAGAGTTGAGTAAGCTGAGGTAAGCAGGTAGGGGTGGGTGGATCATGTGAGTGTTTGATTTAGGATCCGTTGTGTGAATTTTGAAAATGTTTTCATAAAAAAAATTAAGGAAAATATTTCTTTTCTATTTACAAATATGAGTTAATATACGGATATCCATATTTTACCTATATTTTCCAACTTTTTATTTTTGCCCAATGAAATATAAGTGACCCAATATATTAAAATATGAATTTAATGGGTTGAATTTATAAATGTGGATCGAAATTGTCAACTCTATTTGGGGGCAATCAAATTTTAACAATGTTTTTTTATCAAATGTTAGAAAACCCTAATCGCTTGCCCCTTCTATATAAATAAAAATAATATTTGAACAATCTCTCTCATTCAATCATTATAAACGAAACTCAATCTATTGCATCCGACATAAAATGCATTCACAACATTGCAGAGAACATTGATAGCGATGACGTTACGATTAAGGAATTCAATTCCAGCAGAATCCTTTTCATGAATTCATCATAATTGAATCAACGAATCACCAAGTTGTATGATTTTTAATTTAAATTTATTTTTTTAATGTGATGATGTACTACTAATTTATTCCTTAGTGCTTTAAAGAACTACCTCTTGCAAATACTTTATTTCCATTAAAAGATTCACATTTTAAAAAAAATATTTCAATTTTATTTGTTGTATCTAATCTAATAGAAAATTAATTTATATTATGTCTTTAAATTTAAGCTTTTTTTATAGATCCAAAAGATTAACTGCCTTAGAGTACGTGGTAAATTCAACATTAAATAAATAAAATATATTTTAACTATTCTCAAACATTGTAGGTTCGGGCCTTTGAGGAGATTTCAAGGCTATTTCTCAAGACACTTGGATTTGCTTCTCCAAGTTGGTGAGTCCTCAAGTGCGTGGACAAGACCCTATGTTCTAGCTTTTTAGTTCTTTTGTTATGTTGAAAGACATTGTTGTACTTTCCTATTTCTAGACTTCTTATTGATGTAAGGGCTAAGTACAATTTCTATACTTCTGTTGTCTAGATGGTAAGATGTGAGGAAGTTATATTCTATTTTTCATATATGAAGTGAAGTTGAACTTCCAAAGTAAAAGTTTTAAATTTTCTGCATTTTTATTCCATGATACATGCTATGATGAATTCTAAGGGCTAGTATAAGACCTATTCGAGGTCAAATACTCCGATAACAACTAAGGGGTGTTGTCGAGTCGTTACAAACATGGTATAAGAAAATGAGCTTGAGAATAATGTAGGATTGATGTCACAAAATACCATGTGAAGTAGATTCTTGTTCATGGGTGTGAAGGTTGCCACACTTGTGAATGAGATCCTATGAGATGCTTAGGAATATTCACTCTTTTTATATTCAGTAGTCATTCCTAAGATTCTTATTTCTATATAGTCCTTCCTTCTAATCATAATTTGGGTAACTTTCCTTACTGGACAGACAAACTTAAAATAGGCATATCATCCTCATACGAGAAAATTATGATCGTTTAAAGTTGACTCAGAATTCACAACTTAAGCATAACTTGCAATATTTTAGATTTTGGTATTTCCAATTTAGTTCTTTCCAATTTTAACTCTTTGATATACCAAGGTGTTTTAAGGCTCCAAACTTTAATACTTTATTAGATCATACAATGGACTACTTCATTAATAGCATGTCTACATATAATATATTGATATGTGAGTGCAAAAAATATAAATTACTAACATTGCAATCTCCACTAGTTGATAATTATTGTGTTGAGCTTTTTTTAATAGTACTCTAATTTTTGTTTGCATTGTTAATTAATTGCTTAACTTGATCTCACCAACAGAGCCGGAGCTATGAATTGAACACCCTTCACCGAAAAATTACATGATATATGTAGGTCAAATATTACTTTTGTTAATCAAATTTGAGCTCGAAGCTCGTTTATTCAATCATAAATATAAATAAATACATGTATGTCTGGCCCAACATTAAAAAGGAAAATTAGCCCAAATATATTGATATCCTTTATATTTATTACCCTAGTTTTCACATTTTCCCTAATTGTGTCCGAATCCTCCTCTTTCATATTCTTCTTTGCGCCGCCTTCATGATTCCCCTTTGTCTCCTTTAGATTATATGCATTCAACCATGGTGGTGTACCACTACACATCTTCAACAACTTCAGTAGGTACTCTTCCTCCTTATCTTCCTCATCTATTATATTTCTAATCTCTCCTTTATCTTGGTTTAGTATATTCTGATTTGTAGAGCTAACACCATTTCTATTTTTGGAGCCAAATGTGTTGCTCTCAATCTTCCTCTCTATGACAATGGACGATGTGCTTTGGATGTATAGTACTCGACTTTTGCCGACTTCCTATTTTGTAAGCTCATAAGTTAGAGCAGGTAACTCTTTATTTCTCACTGATTTTAAGCACTAGTATTGGAAAAAACATGAGGTTTACATATAAAATCTTGTGAGACTCACCACATCTTGATTAATGTAAATGTTATCTATACTGATTGTTTATGTCCTTTATCTTTATTGTTTTGATTCTCAAACTTGCGATTGGTGCTTTTTTCATGTTTAGAACTCTTCTGCAATTAGCTGGTAGTTGTTCAAACTGCTTGTATTCTTGTACCTTTGACTTAATATGAGCACTATTAACAATGATATCTACTAGCTGATTTCCTTCACTGTATAAATGTTGAACTTTGAAGGTGTTTTGTTCTACAATTTGTCTTGCTCTTCAACAATGTCTAGTATCTCCCATGAATTTTCCATTCCCTAAGTATCATTTTCCTTATTTACAATAACTTTCCTGAGCTTGTTTTTATGCAGTAACTTAACCCTCTTAGTACTGTTGTCGGGTCAAATATTACTTGATATTGATATATTAAGTATTTTAAACACCCTAAACAACAACAATGAGCCATAACTCAGTGGAAAAAGTGTGTCCAATGTACACAATACCCAAGTTCGAACCACTCTATCTATGTTTTGTATATTTTATTGAATGTGGTCTACTGTAAAATAGTTAATTAAATGAAAAACAAAATGCTTTGTTGTATATAGAGTGGTAACTTAGTTGCAATAGTGTTTTGTACATTTTGTTTAATTTGGTCTATTGTAAAACGATTAATTGAATGAAAAATGAAATTCTTTGTTGTATACACAGTGGTAGCTTAGTGTCAATAGTGTGACGAAGGTTGTTTGCCATTGAGATTCAGTTCCCCATGGCCAAAAAAATTTTCTATGTTGGGATTTATTTTGGACGCCCTTCATGGATTTTCTGCCTATGCCACTGCTCACCAATATAATTGTGCTAATTCCAGTACTTTTTATCTTGAGTTTAGCTTAAGGTTATGGATAATTTATTCCTAACCCTTTACCTTCCTAGAAGGGGGAGAATACTCGAAACACCCAAACTTTTCAACATGGTATTAGAGATGGCAATATTATAATTATGTTAAAATCTTTCTATCTCCAAAATGAATCAGGACACATTTGAGAAATGTGTGAGTTGACAACATTATTAAGTAAATAACGAAAATATGTGTTGTTTAATCATTCAAACATAATTTTAAATGACATTGTCGTACGCTTCAACATTTTCAAAGAAAACATAAAGTTTTAATCAGGAAGTAAGAATTTAAATTAAACAAATTTCATGAGAAAATAAATTAAAGATGTGGTCAACATATATACATAAAACTAGACATGGTAATTCCATAAAAGCCCTTTGAGAACCAACACTATTGGTGGGAAGTCAAAAAATTAAAATATTATCTTTTTATCTACCTTTCACACTATATATAATATCCTTCTCTAAGTCTTTTATTTCACAAAATCCCCATTTCTGTCTTTCATTTGCTTTCTCTATTTTTTTTCCTCTCTTCTAATGGTCGACACTCTAACTAAGAATGTCCACACTCTTCTACTACCCAATCCCCACCCCCAATCTCTCCCTTCCTCTTCCCCTGCCTTTTCGCCTCATCGCATATGCGAGAAGGCTACACCAACTACTGACACTGAGATCTTAGGGTTTTATGGGAGTAGTGCCCCCATCCACTTAGTCAATGATCCTGTTAGAAAAAGGGGAAACATGCTAAATGTTGGGGAAGTAATATCTGCGAGTTCGGGAAAAAATGCCCAATATTGAATGTGTTGCACTTGCATTTGCGCTTGTGCCTCAACCTGCACCTATAAAAGCATCAAACTAGAATCACCAGAGCTGTCAGATAAAATTACAACTTGTTATGTATGTGAAATTGTGTTTTATACACTAACATCGTTAATCATTCACATGCATTTTCATTCGGAAGTGAGTTCATTATTCCTGACTGGGACATATATTCTGACTTGTTATCACGTTCATCATTATTTTAACTACTTACGCTTGATGAAAACTCCAACGATCTTAATGTTGTTGCATCCGCTGCTGTTGCTGCTCCAAAATTTTCAACATTGGGCCTTTTTGCCCGAACCACAAGTGTTCCTTCCCCAACATTCAACATGTATATGGGAAGAATGAATGCATGGGAAGGAACATTGTGGTTCGAGCAAAAATACCCAATGTTGAAGCTTTCGGAGAAGCAGCAGTGACGAATGCATAAGCATTGAGATCACTGAAGTTTTCATCAAGTGTAAGTGGTTCAAATGGTGGTGAACGCGATGACCAGTCAGAATCCCCATCCCAGTTAGGAACATACGAACTCACTTCTAGATTAGATTGCATATGAATAATAAATGATGTTAGCGTATCAATTTCACATACATAAGAGGTTCTCATGGTCTTTGATAACTTTGGTTATTTTGGTGCTGGTAATGGTGCAGGTGGAGGCATAAGTGCAGAATGCACGTGTATAAATTTCAACATTTGGCCTTTTGGCCCGAACTTCAGATTTTCCTTCACCAAGCCTAAACATGTTTTATTTCTTTCTAGGAGGAGCATTAACTGAGTGAATGGGGACTACTCCCATAAACCTCTAAGATCTAAGTGTCAACAATTGGTAGCCTTCTTACGAACACGATGAGGGGAAGGGGAAGGGGAAGAGGGAGGGGAGATTGGGGAGGGAGGAGGGGGAGACATTCTTAGCATGAGAGTTGCTCATCGAAAGAGAGAAAAAATAATAATTGAGAAAGCAAATGAAAGAGTGAAATGGGATTTGGTGAAATAAAAGACTTAGAGAAGGATTATATATAGTTTCGAAGGTATAGAAAAACTAAAAAATTTCACTTCCAACCAATAGTGTTAGTTTCAAAAGGGGTTTTATGGAATGATCATGTATTGTTTTATGTTATATGTTGACCAAATCTGTAACGCCCCGGGAAATTCCATGAGCTAAACTAGAGCCTAACCCAATGAATTATGACCTAGAAAGGGGTAATTACTTGCCTAAGTGTTTGGGGAAAGAGTCGGGGAAGTTGTGGGGGTTTAGAGATGAGAAGCGAAGAAGAAATTCTTACGGACGAAATTTGGCATTGGACGCGCGTCGCGCCATTTCTCAAGATCTTGAAAATTTTTGGTCCGCCTCGCAGAGCTAACACGAGGTCTTCTACCTCAAAAAAGCATTTTCTAAAAATTAATTTTCACCTACTGCGCGTCGCGGACCCAACTCCAATTCTTGACAAATTTCGAGTTCTAATAAAAAGTCAAGTCAGACTTTTGTTTTATGGTCCAACTAGTGTAGGGGTGTTTTGGGTATTTTGGGAGGGTTAATACATATAGTTTTTAGTCATTTTACACATAATTACCAAACAAAAACACAAAACACTGAATTAGAAGTCACAAAAAATATTAAAGCTCTTCCTTCTCTCTAGCTTCTATCTCTGTAACATTCCAAAAAAATATATATGCCTAGTAAAGAGCCAAAATAGGTTTCAAGAATGCACTTGGAAAATATAGGCATCCCAATGCCCAATATTGAATAGTATTGGGCATAATATAAAAATATTGGCTAAGGGTGATAGCCGATTTTCTAAGTATGAATAAGCGCTGTCTCAAATTGTACTGAAGACCCTAAACTAAAATATTTTTTCCTTAAATCACAATGTGGTATGAGGCGTCCAAGTGTCAAGCCTAGATACCATAGCACATGATCAATGCAAATGATCATGTAGATTAAGCAGTGTCCAAGGACATAGTGAGGATCCTTGGACAAAGAGTGAACTTTCCAAATGCAATAGTAAGGAGTACACGGTTAGAAGAAATTAGAAACAACCCATGTGCAAGCACATGGGCTAACCGTCCGAGAGGGGGACCATGCGACAAGCTAACCGAATTTGGTTAGGCGGTTAGGGGCATGTGTGCGGACGGGTCCATCCAGGTGGGGCCGGGATTCCTAACCAACTATACATCCTAACTAACCTAAACAACTAGCTATCTAACCTAGGACCAATCAAAAATGACCAGCCAAGGGACCCGACAACCTAAGACCTAGTCGGGTGACACCTAACTAACTTAACTAACGTAGGGACAACCTAGAATGGTCCAAAGTTGTTAGTTGTGGTCCTAGTGACTTAGGGGTGTTTTGGCAATTTCCCTAGGTCCCTTATTTAATTAATTAATCCATCAAATTAATTAAACTAAGCCTTGACCAGCCGAGACACTTAGTCAAAATTGAAATTGGCTAAGTCAATGGTCTTCCTATGTCTAGTCAACTTAGGAAGGGCGTTGTAGTAATTAACTAATTAATTTATTAATTAAGTTAATTAACCTATGAATAATTCAACATCAGTTCCTAAACCTAGAAATCACATCCATTCACTAGACTCACGACGCTAAGGTAGAACGCAAGAACGCAAGAGAACGTAGAACCCTAAAGTCTCACTTAGGCGATTTTAAAGTGATCTTCAAGGATTTCGTGTGGAGTGATCATCGTACATTCAAATATACATATGGTATGGGCTTCTTTCCTGGAATCCTTTCTCCAAGAGTATTTTCAATCATCCGAATCTATGAAACCTCGAAACTAGGGTTGCTTCCCAATGTTCTTGCCGAACGTCCTTCTCCCTAGTATCCTTGTTTTCGATTCTAATGTATATGTAGATGTGATCTTGAACATGTTGTTGGTATGTGGTGCTGGCTGATCCTAATGTGTAGGGTTTTAAATTGATTATTATCGAATAACCATATAGGTTCGATTTGTATGATTTAAGTACCATTTACATGAAACAAAGTAGGATGAAACGTTATTATGTGTTCTAGAAGATGAAGTTATTGTGAATCGGTCGTGAAATTAGTTTACTGTAAATTCGAGTTTCTTAAAAGTTGATAATTGTTATGGGATGTTCACTAAGTTAAATTACTTGAAAATTGTTTAGTGAAAGTTAAGCTAATGCCAACAAATTGGCTTACCATGTTACATCCAAAAATGATCAATAGAATTGGCTTACTTTGTTATTTCCAAAATATGAAATGAAATTGTCTAATGAAAATCTCATGAAACTATATTTGGATGAATGTTTGGCATGTGCCAATAAATTGGCTATGAAGTCATTTCCAAATTTTTTAGGCCAATACTAATTTTATGCCAACCACAAGTAGCCAAAGAATTGAAATGACAACTTAAGCACATCTGAGATAATTCAATGAATCCATAACCAAGGGTATGCCAATCATTGGGACAAGTCCCAACATACCCTTTCCAAATAAACTATGAATATAAGTAATTACATTGAACAAAGTTCTTAACGTTTATAAAGAATGGTATAAGGCTACCAAAAGACATGAAACGAGTTAAGGTGAGTAATAACATAATTAAAAGTCTTTGAATTATGAGAGTGACCAGAATGGGGTGTTAAAGGAAGTGAGATAAGTCTAACTTACACCTAAGGCTACTATATTAAGATACTCACGAAAGAGGGTGTTAGGATGTGTGAGACAAGTCTCATTAACACCAAAGATATTATGTAAGGATAAAATCACATTTCATTAATGTAAAAAAAGGGATGACAAGCCATCACTAGAGTAAGTAAACCTCAATCTAGAAGTAAGCTTTCATAATGTTTGAGTCAACTCTAATAGATAAGAAGATAAAAGAAAGTGAGCAAAGCACCGATAGACTAGCTATGAGCTTGTGCCATCACATGTAAGTCTCAGGAGATGAGGCTCCACTACGGTGGATAAGAGTCTCTGAATATCTCCTAGTCTTCGAACTGTCTAGCCAACATGGTAACTAGCATGTGGATTCCACCTAAGAGAGCTAGGTATGTTTCGGTTTTACCTTGGCCGGTGATTCCACCTCTATTTGGTGTGGGGAAGACACTGGATTTCATGTTTAGCTCACATTATCTATGTCGTTTAATGCTCAAAAGAATGTTCCTGGTTTCACTTTAGTTGTGGACCACCCCTTTTTGGTGTGGGGTAAACACTTGATATGAATTCACTTTAGCCGGTGAATTACCCGTTTTTGGTGTGGGACAGACACTGGATTTCATGTTAACTCGCATGACATAGGATTCACTTTGATCGGTGAATCACTTCTTTTCGGTGTGGGGAAGACTCTGGATTTCATGTAAATTCACATGATCTTAATGATATGGACTTCTTTAAGAAAGTAAGAAGGAAGAAGAAATGTAAGTTCAAGGTGAACTAAGAAAGCAAGAGTTTATGAATTTCAATGTTGATAAGAACGAAGTTTTCAATATGAAAAGGGCATAGCCAATAATGACGCCTCATGTTATGCAAATAATCATAACCAAATAAGATTGGCTTATAATGACTTATTTTATTAGGCCAATATCAAATAATAGGCTTAACCAATAAAGATTGGCTTACAAAGATCTCATGCCCTAAATTATAGTTAAATCATTCCTTAGATTACTTACTTGATTCATTGTAGGTATGGGACTACAATGAATCATTGCACTTGTAAGTAAAACATAGGCTTAGAGGAGATCATTGAACTACACAACAAGAAGAAGAAAAATAAACTAAGTACAGAAAGAGGAGCTCTCGGGTTTGGGGTATCAAATTTCAAAATTTTCGCTCGAGTTATCCTAAAATTATGTTGATGATTCTAAGGTCTTGTGTTCATACATAAAATGATTTGTGTGCTTTGAATGCATTAAAATACACCATATTCATATCACAATTCACACACAACGAATTAGGAAAGTCTAGTGATGTCACTTTCCTGAAATGGCATGTTGTTATAGGAAGAGCTTTCCTTGATCATGCATAGTCCTTATGTGTATGTGTGCATACACCCATACTTAGTACAAGTGTGTACTAACCCCATACTATTACTATTTTTATAGGTACAGGTCAGAGAGAAGGTTGAAGACTCATTGAAGCGGTTTGGACTCAGCGATCTCCAGACCTTTGGTAGGTCCTCTTGATTTCGAGGATGCTACATCTATCTTTCTAGCTTTTGTATTTAGACATAGCTAGTGTATGTTGTCCCTAGTGTTTATTTCAAGACTTTTATTCGAAGCTTTGTACTAAGGCTATTTTGGCGAACTATTATGATATATTATTGATTTTTTCATTTGAATTGCTTAATCAATTGTAGATGGTTGTTTAGTTTTAGCTTATAGTATATGAATCCATGTAACTTATATATGAAGTCTGTGTACACTTCATTATGTTTTAAAAGTTTTAAATTTTCCGCAAATTTAACTATATGAATGTGATGAAAGCTAAGAAGAGGCTTGTCTGCGACCTCTAAGAGGTTAACGACGCCGGTTGTGATCCGGATTCTAGAATCCGGGTCGTGACAAACTTGGTATCAGAGCATGAGGTCAAATTACATAGGAACTAAAGCTCAAAACAACCATGTTACGTAGTTTCTGACTTATGGTTGTGTAGCGCGCCAAAATCATGACTTAGAGACTAAGTGATGATAAGAAATCTTCCCTTCTTCTACTCTTTATCGTGCTAAGTAAAGTTATGACATTTTATGTAATCTAGTTATCTAATTTCCTTCTTGTGTATGCGTGTAGAATATGAATACAAGGAGAAATGCCATGAGGAGAGTTGAAGAAGCAACTGTTGGAGGAAACCAAGCTCCTCCTCAAGCCGCAGCTGCTGGAGCTCAAGTGCCTGTTCACCCAGCTGGATTTACAAATGGAGAGGTGAGGGAAGCTTTGATGTAGATGGTACATGCCATCACTACTCAGGCGCAGGCCATCACGGCTCAAGCCAACAGAGAGGGTGCTCCCAAAGAGAACCCGCATGCTAGCACCATGGCTAGCAGGCTGAGGGACTTCACTAGAATGAACCCTCCGGTCTATTACTGGTCAAAGACTAATGAGGATCCCCAGGAGTTTGTAGATGAGGTCAAAAAAATCCTCTGTGTCAAGGGTGTTGATGAGGAGTCAAAGGCTGAGTTGACTGCATATCAACTTAAAGATGTGGCACAAGTGTGGTACAGAATGTGGGCAGATGGCCGAGCACCAGGAGATGTCCCTATCACTTGGGAAATTCTCAAGACTTCATTTCTGGAGAGATTCTTTCCCAGAGAGCAACGAGAAGCCAAGGTTGAAGAGTTCATCAACCTGAGAAAGGGAGGTATGTTGGTCAAGGAGCATTCCTTGAAATTTTTTAAAATCTCAAAGTATGCTTCTTCTCTGGTGGCAAATAGCAGGGATGAAATGAGCAGGTTTGTGACTAGCGTGTCGGAGGATCTAGTGGAGGATTGTCGGGCAGCCATGTTGCATGATAACATGGATCTGGGAAGGTTGATGGTGCATGCTCATCAAGTGGAGGAGAGCTGTCGAAAAAAGAGAGTTCAGGAAGGCAAGAAGCCTAAGTCCGCGGATCAGATGGTTCTAGCTCTGGTAGGGGTTCATTTGGAGTCCAGAACAGGCCTAAGTTCAAGAAGCACTCAGGTAATCCTACTCCTTCCAGGAACTCGAATGCTAAAGTGGACAAGGCTGGCCCCAAAAAGGGAAATGATAGAAATGCCCAGCGAAGCAGCAAGCCGTGTGGTAAGTGTGGGCGTTCGCATGGAGGTGAATGTTTAGTAGGTACTAACACCTGTTTCGGGTGCGTAAAGAGTGGTCTATGGTCAGAGACTGCCCAAATGTGAGGAATCAGGCCAGGACTGATGCACAGCCTCGGCCGAATCCAAATGTTGCGGCGGAACCTCCCAAGAGGAACAGGTTTTATGCGTTAAAAGGTAGAGAAGAGCAAGAGAAGTCAGCTAATGTGGTCACGGGTAGGTTGCATGTCTTTTCTTTCCCTGTGTATGCATTGTTAGATCTAGGATCCACTTTATCATTTGTTACTCCTTTGATAGCTAGTAGATTTGATGTGTTTCCTAAAATCTTGCATGAGCCGATTCTAGTTAGTACTCCCATAGGGGACGGCATTAGAGCAGAAAGAGTGTATAAAAATTTTCCAATTAACATTCTCGATAGAATTACTCACGCTAACCTAGTGGAGTTAGCCATGCTTGATTTTTATGTAATCTTCGGTATGGTTTGGCTCCATAAATGTTATGCCACGATAGACTATCGAAACAGGGTAGTGAGGTTTCAATTTCCAAATGAGTTAGAGTTGGAATGGTAAGGGCGTGGTTCAAATCCAGTAGGACAAATCATTTCACATTTAAAAGATAATAAGATGATAGCTAAGGGGTATTTATACCACTTAGTTAGAGTCAATGACTTAGAGCAAGAAGTCTCTTCCATAGACTCTGTGTCAATAGTGAATGAGTTTCAAGATGTCTTTCCGGAGGATTCGCCAGGAATCCCTCCTGAACGTGAGATTTATTTTGGTGTTGACTTAGATCCCAACACCAAACCAATTTCTATTCCCCCATATAGGATGGCACCAGCCGAACTCAAGGAGTTGAAGTTGCAGTTAAAAGATCTACTTGATAAGGGCTTCATCCAGCCGAGCATATCCCCATGGGGTGCTCCAGTGTTGTTCATTAAGAAAAAGGATGGAATCCTTAGAATGTGTATCGACTATCGGCAACTCAACAAAGTCACTATAAATAACAAGTACCCTCTTCCAAGAATCGATGACCTATTTGACCAACTCCAAGGTTTAAGTTTCTTTTCAAATATAGACCTTCGGTCAGGGTATCATCAGCTTAGAGTGAGGCGTTAAAACGTCCATAAGACTGCTTTTCGTACTAGATATGGACATTATGAATTTTTAGTCATGTCATTTGGTCTCACTAACGAACCAGCCGCGTTTATGGACCTTATAAATAGAGTCTTCCGTGAATACCTTGATTCAAATGTTATAGTATTCATAGATGACATCCTCATATACTCTAAGTTTAGAGAAGAGCATGAAGTTAAGAAAGACATTGCAAGTACTTAGAGAATATCAGATGTATGCAAAGTTCAGTAAATGTGAATTCTGGTCGAGATCAGTGACCTTCCTTGGTCATGTTGTGACCGACCAGGGTGTTGAAGTTGATCCGAAAAGGGTTGAAGCGGTGAAGAAGTATCCGAGACCCCTCACTCCTACAGACATTCGGAGTTTCTTGGGTTTGGCTAACTATTATCGCAGGTTTGTGGAAGGTTTTTCCACTATTGCTGCTCCGTTGACAGCCTTCACGAAGAAGAAGGTGAAGTTTGAGTGGTCTGAAAAGTGTGAGAAGAGCTTCCAAGAGCTCAAGGATCGACTCACTTCTGCCCCAATGCTCACGTTGCCGAAAAGTGGTGCAGGGTATGTGGTATACTGTGATGCTTCTCGAGTAGGTTTGGGATGTGTTCTCATGCAAGATGTCAAGGTTATAGCATATGCATCTAGACAGTTGAAAGTCCACGAGAAAAATTACCGTACTCACGATCTTGAGTTAGTTGCGATTGTCTTTCGGTTGAAGCTGTGGAGACATTATTTATATGGTGTACATGTTGATGTATATACTGGCCATAAAAGTCTTCAGTATGTTTTTTCGCAGAGAGAATTGAACCTTCGTCAGAGGAGATGGCTAGAGCTACTCAAGGACTATGATATGAGTATCCACTATTACCCAGGTAAGGCCAATGTAGTGGCCGATGCGTTGAGTAGATTGAGCATGGGCAGCATGTCGCATGTTGATGATGAGAAGAATCAACTAGTTAAAGAGGTACACCAATTGGCTAGATTGGATGTACGGGTGATATATACACCAAGTGAGGGTGTTTCGGTTCACTCAAGTTCTGAATCATCATTTGATGTAGATTTTAAAGCCAAGCAACACCTCGACCCAGTACTCATGGAGTTGAAATACTCAGTGTTGAGTAAGTTTAATGAGTCATTTTCCCTAGGAGGGGACGGTGTAGTCAGATACCAGAACAGATTATGTATGCCCAACGTTGACGACTTGCGATCTAACATTTTGGCAGAAGCTCACGGTTCCAGGTATTCTATTCATCTAGGTGCCACCAAAATGTATCATGACCTTAAAGAGGTCTATTGGTGGGAAGGTATGAAGCGTGATATCTCGAAGTTTGTGGAGGAGTGTCTAAATTGCCAGCAGGTTAAGGCCGAACACCTTAAACCTGGGGTCTTACCCAGACGATCGAGATTCCAACGTGGAAGTGGGAAGCCATTAATATGGATTTCGTGGTTGGTTTGCCGAGAACCAGAAGAGTGCATGATTTCATTTGGGTCATTGTTGACCGAATGACCAAATCCGCACACTTCATTCCCGTGAAGTCCACTTACCGAGCCGAGGACTACGCCAAACTGTACATTGATGAGATCATGAGGTGGCATGGGATTCCTTTGTCTATCATTTCGGATAGGGGAGCCCAATTCACTTCTCACTTTTGTAGATCTTTTCAAAAGAGTTTGGGTACACAGGTGAAACTTAGTATTGCTTTTCATCCGCAAACGGATGGTCAAGCAGAACGCACCATTCAGACCCTTGAAGACATGTTGAGGGATGTGTTATTGACTTCAAGGGGAGTTGGGATGATTACTTGCCGTTGATTGAGTTCTCATATAATAATAGCTACCATTCCAGTATTGGAATGGCACCTTTTGAAGCATTGTATGGCAGGAGATGTAGGTCTCCAATTGGGTGGTTTGAAGTCGGTGAATCTTCCATCCTTGGCCCTGAGATCGTGCTTGAGTCTATGGAAAAGGTGAGGATGATCAAGGATCGGTTGGCTACTGCTTACAGTCGTCAAAAATCCTATGCTGATAACAGAAAGAGAGCTCTGGAATTCGAAGTAGGTGATCAAGTCTACTTGAAGATATCACCCATGAAAGGGGTGATGAGGTTTGGTAAGAAAGGGAAGTTGAGTCCGAGGTATATAAGTCCTTATGAGATCTTACAGCGAGTAGGAACTGTTGCCTACGAACTGAAGTTACCACAAGACTTAGCTTTGGTCCATCCAGTGTTTCACGTTTCGATGCTTAAGAAGTGTCTAGGCGATCCAGCTTCCATCCTGCCTGTTGAGGGGTTAGGATTTGATGAGAACCTTTCTTACGAAGAGGTTCCTGTCGAGATTTTAGATCGTCAAGTGAAGCGGCTAAGGAACAAGAAGGTTACCACCGTGAAGGTACTATGGCGGAACCACCTTGTTGAGGGAGCAACATGGGAGGCCGAGGACGATATGAGATCCCGTTACCCTCATTTGTTCAGTTCTTGAGGTTAGATATACTCTTCTTAGATCTGATTATGTTTAAGAAACTCTAAGTTTTAGTGCATTAGTCGATTTTGGTGTTCTAAGTCCTTAATCGTGTGTTTTAATACTTGCACTATATGAGTTAAAAATGAATTCATGCGTGCATTATGTTTCTGCTTTTGTATAGAAGAGACGTGATTTGTATGTGTTGCATGAGTTGTGATGTGCATTAAGTTAAGTGTGATTGAGAAGGAAGTTCCTCGATCTCAAATATGAAGCTTCAGATAAGCTTGAGCAAGAATGTGTCATCCAAAATGTGTGTGCATCAGATATTCACAAACGGTAACGTCCCAAGTATGATTAAGTGTTGTCGAAATTCCCCTTTTGTTTTAAAATGATGTGTAAGTGTCATTCGGGGACGAATGTTCCAAATGGGGGAATAATGTAAAATTCCAGAAAAATGTATATGCCTAGTAAAGAGCCAAAATAGGTTTCAAGAATGCATTTGGGAAAATATAGGCATCCCAATGCCCAATATTGAATAGTATTAGGCATAATATAAAAATATTGGCTAAGGGTGATACCCAATTTTCTAAGTATGAATAAGCCTTGTCTAAAATTGTACCTGCAATGAAAACCCTAGACTAAAATGCTTTTTCCTTAACTCACAATGAGGTATGAGGCGTCCAAATGTCAAGCCTAGATACCATAGCACATGATAATGATCATGTAGATTAAGCAGTGTCCAAGGACATAGTGAGGATCCTTGGACAAAGAGTGAACTTTCCAGATGCAATAGTAAGGAGTATACGGTTAGGAGAAATGAGAAACAACCCATGTGCAAGCACATGTGCTAACCGGCCGAGAGGGGGACCACGCGACAAGCTAATCGAATTTGGTTAGGCGGTTAGGGGCGTGTGCGCAGAAGGGTCCAGTCAGGTGGGGCCAGGATTCCTAACCAACTCTACATCCTAACTAACCTAAACAACTAGCTATATAACCTAGTACCAATCAAAAATGACCAGCCAAGGGACCCGACAACCAAAGACCTAGTTGGGTGACACCTAACTAACTTAACTAACGTAGGGACAACCAAGGATGGTCCAAAGTTGTTAGTTGTGGTCCTAGTGACTTAGGGGTGTTTTGGTAATTTCCCAAGGTCCCTTATTTAATTAATTAATCCATCAAATTAATTAAACTAAGCCTTGACCAGCCGAGACACTTAGTCAAAATTGAAATTGGCTAAGTCAATGGTCTTCCTATGTCTAGTCAACTTAGGAAGGGCGTTGTAGTAATTAACTAATTAATTTATAAATTAAGTTAATTAACCTATGAATAATTTAACATCAGTTCCTAAACCTACAAATCACGTCCATTCACTAGACTCACGACGCTAAGGTAGAACGCAAGAACGCAAGAGAACGTAGAACCCTAAAGTCTCACTTAGGCGATTTCAAAGTGATCTTCAAGGATTTCGTGTGGAGTGATCATCGTAGATTCGAATATACATATGGTATGGGCTTCTTTCCTGGAATCCTTTCTCCAAGAGTATTTTCAATCATCCGAATCTATGAAATCTCGAAACTAGGGTTGCTTCCCAATGTTTTTGTCGAACGTCCTTCTCCCTAGTATCCTTGTTTTCGATTCTAATGTATATGTGGATGTGATCTTGAACATGTTGTTGGTATGTGGTGCTGGATGATCCTAATGTGTAGGGTTTTAGATTGATGATTGTCGAATAAACCATATAGGTTTGATTTTTATGATTTAAGTACCATTTACATGAAACAAAGTAGGATGAAACGTTATTATGTGTTCTAGAAGATGAAGTTACTGTGAATCGGTCATGAAGTTAGTTTACTGTAAATTCGAGTTTCTTAAAGGTTGATTGTTATGGGATGTTCACGAAGTTAAATTACTTGACAATTGTTAAGTGAAAGTTTAGCTAATGCCAATAAATTGGCTTACCATGTTACATCCAAAAATGATCAATAGAATTGGCTTACTTTGTTATTTCCAAAATATGAAATGAAATTGGCTAATGAAAATCTCATGAAATTATCTTTGAATGAACGTTTGTCATGTGCCAATAAATTGGCTATGAAGTCATTTCCAAATTTTTTAGGCCAATACTAATTTTATGCCAACCACAAGTAGCCAAAGAATTGAAATGACAACTTAAGCACATCTGAGATAATTCAATGAATCCGTAACCAAGGGTATGCCAATCATTGGGACAAGTCCCAATATTCCCTTTCCAAATAAACTATGAATATAAGTAATTACATTGAACAAAGTTCTTAACGTTTATAAAGAATGGTATAAGGCTACCAAAAGACATGAAATGAGTTAAGCTGAGTAATAACATAAATTAAAAGTCTTTGAATTATGAGAGTGACCAGAATGGGGTGTTAAAGGAAGTGAGATAAGTCTCACTTACACCTAAGGCTACTATGTTAAGATACTCACGAAAGAGTGTGTTAGAACGTGTGAGACAAGTCTCATTAACACCAAAGATGTTATGTAAGGATAAATTCACATTTCATCAATGTAAACAAAGGGATGACAAGTCATCAATAGAGTAAGTAAACCTCAATCTAGAAGCAAGCTTCCATAATGTTTGAGTCAACTCTAAAAGATAAGAAGATAAAAGAAAGTGAACAAAGCACTGATAGAGTAGCTATGAGCTTGTGCCAGCACATGTAAGTCTCATGAGATGAAGCTCCACTACGGTGGATAAGAGTCTCTGAATATCTCCTAGTCTTCGAACTATGTCTAGCCAACATGGGAACTAGCATATGGATTTGACCTAAGAGAGATAGGTATGTTTTGGTTTTACCTTGGCCGGTGATTCCACCTCTTTTTGGTGTGGGGAAGACACCGGATTTCATGTTTAGCTCACATGATCTATGTCGGTTAATGCTCAAAAGAATGTTCATGGTTTCACTTTATTCGTGGACCACCCATTTTCGGTGTGGGGTAAACACTTGATATGGATTCTCTTTAGCCGGTGAATCACCCCTTTTTGGTGTGGGACAGACACTGGATTTCATGTTAACTCGCATGATCTAGGATTCACTTTGATCGGTGAATCGCCTCTTTTCGGTGTGGGGAAGACACTGGATTTCATGTAAATTCACATGATCTTAATGCTACGGACTTCTTTAAGAAAGTAAGAAGGAAGAAGAGATGTAAGTTCAAGGTGAACTAAGAAAGCAAGAGTTTATGAATGTGAAGTTTTTAATATGAAAAGGGCATAGCCAATAATGATGCCTCATGTTATTAAAACAATCATAGCAAAATAATATTGGCTTATAAGGACTTCTTTTATTAGGCAAATATCAAATAATAGGCTTAACCAATAAAGATTGGCTTACAAAGATCGCATGCCCTAAATTGTAGTTAAATCATTCCTTGGATTACTTACTTGATTCATTGTAGGTATGGGACTACAATGAATAATTGCACTTGTAAGTAAAACATAGGCTTAGAGGAGATCAATGAACTACACCACAAGAAGAAGAAAAATAAACTAAGTACAGAAAGAGGAGCTCTCGAGTTTGGGGTATCAAATTTCAAAATTTTCGCTCGAGTTGTTTTAAAATTATGTTGATGATTCTAAGGTCTTGTGTTCATACAGAAAATGAGTTGTGTGCTTTGAATGCATTAAAATACGCCATATTCTTACCACCAATAAATTAGGAAAGTCTAGTGATGTCACTTTCCCGAAATGACATGTTGTTATAGGAAGAGCTTTCCTTGATCATGCATAGTCCTTATGTGTATGTGTGAATACACCCATAATTATTACAAGTGTGTACTAACCCCATACTATTACTATTTTTATAGGTACAGGTCAGAGAGAAGGTTGAAGACTCATTGAAGCGGTTTGGACACAAATATGAATACTAGATTGGGGTTTTACCAGCGATCTCCAGACCTTTGGTAGGTCCTCTTGATTTCGAGGATGCTACATCTATCTTTCTAGCTTTAGTATTTAGACATAGCTAGTGGATGTTATCCCTAGTGTTTATTTCAAGACTTTTATTCGAAGCTTTGTACTAAGGCCATTTTGGCAAACTATTATGATATATTATTGATTTTTTCATTTGAATTGCTTAATCGATTGTAGATGGTTGTTTAGTTTGAGCTTATAGTATATGAATCCATGTAACTTTTATATGAAGTCTATGTACAATTCATTATGTTTTAAAAGTTTTAAATTTTCTGCAAATTTAACTATATGAATGTGATTAAAGCTAAGAAGAGGCTTGTCAGCGACCTCTGAGAGGTTAACGACGCCGGTTGCAATCCGGATTCCAGAATCCGAGTCGTGACAATCTATCTCCTAAAGCTCCATTAAAGATCTTTGGAGATCCAAAAGAGGATCAATTCTGAAAGTATTCAACTCAATTTCTTGGATAAATCTTCATTAAGGTATTGTTTCTTTCACTCTTGAGATTCCTTTCCCCAAGAAGTCCTTCAAAGATGTATTCAAAATTCCCATAAATCTAGGATTTTTCTAGGTATTTTTTGAAAAATGAATTTATGAATCAACTATGATCAATTATAATTACTTAAAATTGTTTAGGTGTATAATGATGGGTAATTGTTGTTGTTCACTTGGAACTCACTCGGACCTATGTTTTCCACAATTTCATAAATCTTGGATTTGATTTGGTGAATTGATTGAAGATAATGAATATATAAATTGTTTATATTAATGTTAGTTATGTTATTGCTTCATGAATTACCTTATATTATGTGTTGGTTGTGCATTGCTGGGTGGTTGAAGCATGAATTTGTATGAAGGTCAAGAAGATATGAATGTTGGTTCTTCCTTGAACTTAAGTATGAAATATGAATTGCTTAGATAGTAATGATTCTATATCTAATGTGTTACTGTGGTGTTGAGGACAAGGTCCCATCATCCTTAACCTATACACTTAAATTAACTATGAAGTAAGTATGTATGATATGGTATGGTTATTAGATGATTGAAAGGCAATCCCATGATTATAATGTAATGTTAAAGTGAAAGGTTTACTCACTTGCTAGTATTTCTAAAGTTAAAGGATTGTTCTCACTTATGAACCTCTATGAGCTTTTATGATAAGATGTTTACATAAGAGTCTAGTAAAGGCTAATGTGAACTTATGTGATGACTAAAACCGAAAGGTCATGTTAATGAGATGGGGGTCTTACGTTTTGTAAGTTCGGCTCCCCACATGGGTTTCCTCACGTTTAGCAAGTCCGTAGTTTCAACATTTTAATTATGTTAAAATCTTTCTATCTCCAAAATGAATCAGGCCACATTTGAGAAATGTGTGAGTTGACAACATTATTAAGTAAATAACTAAAATATGTGTTGTTAATCAGTCAAACATAATTTTAAATGACATTTTCATACGCTTCAACATTTTCTAAGAAAACGTAAAATTTTAATGAGGAAGTAAGAATTTAAATTGAACAAATTTCATGAGAAAATAAATTAAAGATGTGGTCAACATATATACATAAAACTAGACATGGTAATTCCATAAAATTTTGCGAACCAAAATTATTGGTGGGAGTCAAAAAATTAAAATATTAACTTTTTATCTACCTTTCACACTATATATAATATCCTTCTCTAAGTCATTTATTTCACCAAATCCCCATTTCTCTCTTTCATTTGCTTTCTCTATTTTTTTTTATCTCTTTAAATGGTCAACTCGCTTGCTAAGAATGTCCCCCTCCTCCACTTCCCATTCCCCATCTCCAATCACCCCCTCCCTCTTCCCCTGCCCTTTCTCCTCGTTGCATTTGCGAGAAGGCTACACCAACTACTGACACTAAGATCTTAGGGGTTTATGGGAGTAGCTCCCCCATCCAGTTAGTCAATGAACCTTTTAGAAAAAGGGGAAACATGCTGAATATTGGGGAAGTAACATCTGCGAGTTCGGTCCAAACGGCCCAATATTGAATGTGTTGCACCTGCATTTGCGCTTGTGCCTCAACCTGCACCTATACAAGCATCAATACTAGAATCACCAGAGCTGTCAGATAGAATGAGAACCTGCTATGTATGTGAAATTGTGTTTTATACACTGGCATCGTTAATCATTCAAATGCATTCTGATTCGGAAGTGAGTTCATAAGTTCCTTACTAGGACATATATTCTGACTGGTTGTCACGTTCACCATCATTTGAATTACTTACACTTAATGAAAAATCCAACGATCTTATTGTTGTTGCATCCGCTGCTGTTGCTGCTCCAAAAGATTCAATATTGGGCCTTTTTGCCTGAACAACAGGTGTTCCTTCCCCAACATTCAACATGTATAGGGGAAGAATGAATACATGGGAAGGAACATTTGTGGTTCGGGTAAAAATACCCAATGTTTTAGCTTTCGAAGTAGCAACAGCGATGAATGCTTCAGCATTGAGATCGCTGAAGTTTTCATCAGGTGTAAGTGGTTCAGATGGTGGTGAACATGATGACCAGTCAGAATCTATGTCCTAGTTAGGAATATAGGAACTCAATTCTATATTAGATTGCATATGAATGATAAATTTTGTTAGCGTATCAATTTCACATACATAATAGGTTTTCATGCTCTTTGACAGCTCTGATTATTCTGGAGCTGGTAGTGGTGCAGGTGGAGGCACAAGCGCAGAATGCAGGTGTATCAAGTTCAACATTTGACCTTTTGGCCCTAACTTCAGATATTCCTTCACAAGGCTTCAACATGTTTCCTTTATTTCTAGGAGGAGCATTAACTGAGAGAATGGGGGCACTACTCCCATAAACCTCTAAGATATAAGTGTCAACAGTTGGTATAGCCTTCTTGCGAACACATTGAGGGGAAGGGGAAGGGGAAGGGGAAGGGGAAGAGGGAGGGGAGATTAGGGAGGGGGAGACTTATTAGCATGATAGTTGGTCATCGAAAGAGAGAAAAAATAATGATAGAGAAAGCAAATGAAAGAGAGAAATGAGATTTGGTGAAATAAAAGACTTAGTTTTATATAATGATCATGTCTAGTTTTATGTATATATGTTGACTACATCTTTATCGCCCCAGAAATTCTATGACATAAACTAGAGCCTAACCCAATGAATTATGACCTAAAAAGGGGTAATTACAGTCCTATGCGTTTGGGGAAAGAGTCAGAGAAGTTGTGAGGTTTAAGAGATGAAAAGCGAAGAAGAAATTATTAGGGACGAAATTTGGCATTGGAAGCGCGTCGCGCGCATAACTCAAAATCTTGAAAATTTGAGCTCCGCATCGCAGAGCTAACACGAGGACTTCTGCTAAAAAAAAAAATATCTCTAAAAATTAATTTTCACCCTACTACTCGTCGTGGACCCACCTCCAATTCTTGACAAATTTTGAGATCTAATGAAAAGTCAAGTTGGACTTTTGTTTTATGGTCCAACTAGTGTAGGGGTGTTTTTGGTATTTTGAGAGGGTAAATGTATATAATTTTTAGTTATTTTACACCCACTCCCCAATCAAAAACACAAAACACTGAATTAGAAATCAAAAAAAAAATTAAAACACTTCCTTCTCTCTAGCTTTTATCTCTCTCCTAAAGCTCCATTAAAGAACTTTGGAGCTCCAAGAAGAGGATCAATTCTCAAAGTATTCAACTCAATTTCATGGATAAATCTTCATTAATATATGGTTTCTTTCACTCTTGGGATTCCTTTCCCTAGAAGTCCCTTCAAAGATGTATTCAAAAGTTCACAAAATCTAGGATTTTTCTCTACACATGGGTATTTTTTGAAAAACGAAATTATGAATCAATTATGATGAATTATAATTACTTAAAATAATTTAGGTGTATAATGATGGGTAATTGTTGTTGTTCACTTGGAACTCACTTGGACCCATGTTTTTCCACAATTTCATAAATCTTGGATTTGATATGGTGAATTGATTGAAGATAATGGATATATCAATTGTTTATGTTAATGTTAGTTATGTTATTGATTCATGAATTACCTTATATTATTTGTTAGTTATGCATTGCTGGGTGGTTGAAGCATGAATTCCCATGGAGGGCAAGAAGGTATGAATGTTGGTTCTTCCTTGAACTTAAGTGTGAAATATGAATTGCTTAGATAATACTGATTCTATAGCTAATGTGTTATTGTGGTGTTGAGGACAAGGCCCCATCATCCTTAACCCTATACACTTGAATTAACTATGAAGTATGTATGTATGAAATGGTATGATTATTAGATGATTGAAAGGCAATTCCATGATTATAATGCAATGTTAAAGTGAAAGGTTTACTAACTTGCTAGTGCTTCTAAAGTTAAAGGATTGTCCTCACTTATGAACCTCTATGAGCTATTATGATAAGATATATACATAAGAGTCTAGTAAAGGCTAATGTGAACTTATGTGATGACTAAAACCGAAAGGTCATGTAAATGAGATGGGGGTCTTACATTTTTTAAGTCTGTCTCCCCACATGGATTTTGACACTTAACTATTTGCCTACATAGGAAAATAGATTAGTGGATCCACCTAGATAGCTATGTACGAAAGGTTACACCTTAGGCAAGTGCTAACCCTCTCTTTTTGGGTTCGGAGTAGAACACCGGATTCCATATATCTCACATGGACTAATGTTGGTTATTGCAACCTCTTTCCCTAATATAAAAGTAAATCAATAAAGGAGATATATGAACTCTTACTAGGGCTTTCTTAAGGGGTTCTACACAGTGTGAGGGAGCGTATGGGACTTTTGTTACACATTGCACTTGTGGGATCCTAAGAGATTGTTGTAGTAGTGTTCTCTTATGACTATGTTGAATATGAATTATGTATATCCTTACGTATATGGTAACTTATGATATGATATTAGGAATGTATGTATGAAGTGGGTCGCCTAATGTGATACTTAATTTCTGATTGGGTTATGGGATTCTATTCTTTGCAATGCACAAGTATTGCTTGGGTTGTCTACATGTTGGGATGATATCATGTTAGGTTGACTTATGACGCTTACTTTATATTCATATTGGATTTACTTGGTAAAAAACATGTTTTGACTAAAATGCCCTTTTATACATGCATTGATGATTTTTATTTATAGAACTCATACTTAGTACGTGTGATGTACTAACCCATATTTTCTTTCCTTTTTCTCAAACATTGTAGGTTCGGGACTTTGAGGAGATTTCAAGGCTATTTCTCAATACACTTGGATTTGCTTCTCCAAGTTGGTGAGTCCTCAAGTCCGTGGACAAGACCCTATGTTCTAGATTTTTAGTTATTTTGTTATGTTGAAAGACATTATTATACTTTCATACTTCTAGACTTCTTATTAATGTAAGGGCTAAGTACCAATTTCTATACTTCTATTGTCTAGATGGTAAGATGCGACGAAATTATATTTTATATTTCATATATGAAGTGAAGTTGAACTTCTAAACTAAAAGTTTTATATTTTCTGCATTTTTCTTCCATGATACATACTATGACAAATGCTAAGGGCTTGTATAAGACCTCTTCGAGGTCGAATACGCCGGTAATGACTAAGGGGTGATCTCGAGTCGTTACAAACATGGTATAAGAAAATGAGGTTGAGAATAATGTAGGATTGATGTCACAAAATACCATGTCGAGTAGAGTTTTATTCATGGGTGTGAAGCGCGCGACACTTGTGAATGAGAGGCTATGAGATGCTTAGGAACTTTCACTCTTTTTATATTTGTTAGACGTTACTAAGATTTTTAATTTTATCTAGTCCTTCCTTCTAATTAAAACTTTCATGTAACTTCCCTTACTGGACAGACAAACTTCCAATGGGCATATCTTCATCATACAAGCTCGAAACGTAGCAAAGTCGATGGAGTTGGAAAGAGGATTCCCAAGACTTTTCATTTAATATCTTATGGTAAACCTGACTCATCATGTACTGAAAATTATGATCGTTTGAAGTTGACTCAAAACTCACAACTTAAGCATAACTTGCAATATTTAGATTTTGCTATTTCCAATTTAGTTGTTTTGAATTTTAGATCTTTGATATACCAAGGTGTTACAAAAATAAACTTATATGAATAAAAAATTACTTTTAAGGCTCCAAACTTTAATATTTTATTAGATAATACAATGGACTACTTCATTAATAGCATATCTACATATAATATATTAATATGTGAGTGCAAAAACTATAAATTACTAACATTGCAATCTCCAATAGTCGATAATTATTGTGTTAAGATTTTTTTTATTGTAGTCTAATTTTTGTTTGCATTGTTAATTAATTGCTTAAACTTGATCTCACCAACAGGGCCGGAGCAATAAATTGAACACCCTTCATCGAAAAATTACATTATATATATAGGTCAAATATTGCTTTTTTTAATCAAATTTGAGCTCGGAGCTCGTTTATTCAATAATAAATATAAAAAAATACATGTATGTCTGACCAAATTTTAAAAAGGAAAGTTAGCCCAAAAATATCAATACCCTTGTATTTCTTACCCTAGTTTTGACATTTTTCCTATTTGTTTCTGAACCCTCCCCTTTCATATTCTTCTCTGCGCCGCCTTCATGATTCTCCTTTGTCACCTTTAGATTATCAGCATTCAACCATGGTGGTGTAGCACTACACATCTTCAACAGTTTCAGTAGGTTCTCTTCCTCCTTATCTTCCTCATCTATTACGTTTCTAATCTCTCCTTTATCTTGGTTTAGTATATTCTGATTTCTGGAGCTAACACCGTTTCTAGTTGTGGAGCCAAATATGCTTCTATCAATCTTCCTCTCTATGACAATGGACGATGTTCTTTGGATGTATAATCCTCGACTTTTGCCGATTTCCTCTTTTGAAAGCTCAAAAGTTAGAGCAGGTATCTCTTTATTTCTCACCCGATTTTAAGGATTGGTATTGGAAAAAACATGAGGTGTACATATAAAATATTGAGAGACTCACCACATCTTGATTAATGTAAATGTAATCTATACTGATTGTTTATGTACTTTATCTTTGAATGTTTTGATTCTCAAACTTGCGATTTGTGCTTTTTTTATGTTTAGAATTCTTCTGCAATTAGCTGGTAGTTGTTCAAACTTCTTGTATTCTTGTACCTTCGACTTACTATAAGCACTATTAACAATGACATCTACTAGCTAATTTCCTTCACTATATAAATGTTGAACTTTGAAGTTGTTTTATTCCATAATTTGTCTTGCTTCTTCCATAATGTCTAGTATCTCCTATGATATTTTCCATTCCCGAAGTATCACTTTCCTGATTTCTAGTGACCTGTTTCTACAATAACTTTTCTGAGCTGGTTTTTACGCAATAACTTAACCCACTTAGTACTGTTGTCGGGTCAAATATAACTTGATATTTATATATTATGTATTTTGAACAACCTAAACAACAACAATGATCCATAACTCAGTGGAAAAAGTGTGTCCAATGTACACAATACCCAAGTTCGAACCACTCTATCTATGTTTTGTATATTTTTTTTAATGTGGTCTACTGTAAAATAGTTAATAAATGAAAAACAAAATACTTTGTTGTATATAGAGTGGTAACTTAGTTGCAATAGTGTTTTGTATATTTTGTTTAATTTGGTCTACTGTAAAATGATTAATTAAATGAAAAATTAAATACTTTGTTGTATATAGAGTGGTGGCTTAGTGGAAATAGTGTGAAGAATGTTGTTTGCCATTGAGGTTCAGTTCCCCATGTCCACATTTTTTTATTACGAATTTAGCTTAAGGTTATGAATAATTCATTCCTGACGCTTTGCCTTCCTAGAAGGAGGAGAAGACTCGAAACACCCATACTTTTTAACATGGTATTAGAGATGGGAACTTTATAATTATGTTAAAATCTTTCTATCTCCAAAATGAATGGGGCCACATTTGAGAAATGTGTGAGTAGAAAACATTATTAAGTAAATAACTAAAATAGTTGTTTAATCAGTCAAACATAATTTTAAATGACATTGTCATACGCTTCAACATTTTCAAACAAAACATAAAGTTTTAATCAGGAAGTAAGAATTTAAATTGAACAAATTTCATGAGAAAATAAATTAAAAATGTGGTCAACATATATATATAAAACTAGACATGGTAATTCCAAAAAAGCCCTTTGTGAACCAACAATATTGGTGGGAAGTCAAAAATTTAAAATATTAACTTTTTATTTACCTTTCACACTATATATAATATCCTTCTCCAAGTCTTTTATTTCACCAAATCCCCTTTTCTCTCTTTCATTTGCTTTCTCTATTTTTTTTCTCTCTTCAAATGGCCAACTCGCTTGCTAAGAATGCCCCCCCCTCCTCCACTTCCCATTTCCCATCCCCAATCTCCCCCTTCCCATGCCTTTTCGCCTCATCGCATTTGCGAGAAGGCTACACCAACTACTGACACTAAGATCTTAGGGTTTTATGGGAGTGTCACCCCCGTCCACTTAGTCAATAATCTTGTTAGAAAAAGGGGAAACATGTTGAATGTTGGGGAAGTAACATCTGCGAGTTAGGGCAAAAAGGCCCAATATTGAATGTGTTACACCTGCATTTGCGCTTGTGCCTCAACCTGCACCTATACCAGTATCAATACTAGAATCACCAGAGCTGTCAGATAGTATGAGAACTTGCTATGTATGTGAAATTGTGTTTTATACACTGACATTGTTAATCATTCACATGCATTCTCATTTGGAAGTGAGTTCATTATTCCTGACTGGGACATAGATTCTGATTTGTTATCACGTTCACCATCATTTGTACTACTTACCGTTGATGAAAACTCCAACGATCTTAATGTTGTTGCATCCGTTGTTGTTGCTGCTCCAAAAGCTTCAACATTGGGCCTTTTTCCCGAACCACAGGTGTTCCTTCTTCAACATTCAACTTGTATAGGGGAAGAATGAATGCATGGGAAGGAACATTTGTGGTTCGGGCAAAAATACCCAATGTTGAAGCTTTCAGAGTAGCAGCAGCGACGAATGCATCAGAATTGAGATCGCTGAAGTTTTCATCAGGTGTAAGTGGTTCAAATGGTGGTGAACATGATGACCAGTCAAAATCCCCATCCCAGTTAGGAACACACGAAATCACTTCTAGATTAGATTGCATATGAATGATCAATGATGTTAGCATATCAATTACACATACATAATAGGTTCTCATGCTGTAACAACCCTAAAAATGAATATGCTAAGTAATGTTTAGTGTGTCTAGAATGCCTACAATTAGACCGGGTTCACACAGATTGATGCGCGTAGAACCAGACCTCTTAACCCTTGCGACCGCCAAGCCAACTTACTTGAGGAGTTAGTTGATCTAGGAAAGGTTGGGTTCAGCCATGTAGGGCTCCCGAATATGAAGATTTACTCGGATGAGTCTTTAGCGGACTTAAAAGGGGAAATCTTATGTTTGGAGGGTCTACGGGTAAAATGGACTTTCTCCATGCTAAGGGTAGTATCGTAATTATCCTAAATATGTAATTAATTATTTAATTAATAAGGTGGAGGGGCATTTTGGGTAGAGAGGGCCGAAATTGCCCTTTTAGCAAAATCTTGCTCCACCCGGGTTCGAACCTAGGTGGGAGCAATGATTTAATTTTTTTTATTTATATTGGTAGATTAATTTATTAAATTAATAATTAATGGCTAATTTAAAAAAAAAGGGAAAATCATATTTTATTTATTAATTATTAATTATTAATTAATTTGACTAAGTCTTGCCAACAAGTCCTAGTTCTAAGAGAAGACTACCTCACATTTCTCTCTTTCATGCCTATTTATCTATCTCTCACGTCTGCCCCTCTCTCAACTCCATGTTTTTCTCTCTACTTTACAAAGCAGAAAACAAAACAAAAGTTCTTTACACTTGAAGAACTTACAAAAATACAAGCAAACAAGTTAATCTAAGAAACGAAAAGTTAACAAAATTTCTGGTCGGATAAGGTGTGAGATTTATTGGTGGACGTGAATTGGTGGTGATTTTTTGGCAGCAAGTTCAAGTGTTGAACGACGTGAAATCATGTATGGGTTTCCTTCCTCTTGGTCCTTTTCCTAAGAGACCCTTAAGTCTCAGATAAATCTACTCCAAAAACTAGGGTTGTTCCCCATTACATGTTCCCTTTCACTAGCTCCCAATGATCTTAGGTTGGTATGTTTGCTGGTAGAATTTAGGGATATTGTGTGTGTGGTGATGATCTCGTTTCGAGTATGTATTCATGATTATGTTCTTATATTTTTTTGTGTTTTTTTCAAAATATGAATGTAGACATGAATGTATGTGTGCAAGGTTGTGACTATGACTTTGAGCCTCTGTTTAGCATGCTAATATCATAGAATCACTCGTGTTTTATGTGCAATTAGATGTTCCTAAATCGTGATATTCATATGGTTGAAATGCTATCAATTCTAGTAAAAACAAATCACCAAATCATTCCTCTAACTTGTCTTAAGAACCCTAACGAATGACTAAGAAACAAATGCTCAAATGACCTGTAAAATGATGCATAAAATCGTGGAATAAATTTCCAAAACCTGGAAATAGGCTGTAGATAGTTTCTGGAACTTTTGGACGTCAAAAAAATTAAAAAGAAATATGTGAGGTCTGCAGGGATCAAACCAAAGACCTCACTAAGGCATACCTTAATAAATAAACAAAAAAAATGCGCTAGGCGAGGCTCGAACTGGGGGCTGGGTTTGGCGAATTTCGCAAGGAAAAAGGGGATTAACAAAATGTTGTCGTGGGGTTTCGATCCCACGACACGGAAGACCCCTACTTATAATATATATATATATATATATATATATATATATATATATATATATATATATATATATATATATATATATATATATATATATATATATATATATATATATGGGGTTGTGGGGAATCGATCCCACGCCCCTCAGCGACTGCAGAAAAATTAATAACAAAAAAAGGGGGTTGTGGGGGATCGATCCCACTACCCCTTGGTCAGTAGCGAAATTGAGAGTAGCGAAATTGAGAGCAATATATATATATATATATATATATGGGGTCGTGGGGAATCAATCACACGCCCTCAGCAAGCTG
Organism: Solanum sitiens; assembly: GCA_016801875.1. Lineage (NCBI taxonomy): Eukaryota > Viridiplantae > Streptophyta > Magnoliopsida > Solanales > Solanaceae > Solanum > Solanum sitiens. The sequence continues at coordinate 793,915 of JABWTJ010000269.1, read as the reverse complement.
CCTAAACTAAAAGTGAAGCAAAAGAAAGAAAACAAAATTATGTTAGCATTGGGGATCGAACCTGGATCCCCAAGCCAAAGGACATAAAGATTGAAATTAAGGAAAATGGCTAAGTGTTGTTCATTGGATTCGAAACCGGGTTCCCTTGCCCAAATTCCGTATTGACATATAAGTCTTACGTGATTTAAATAATTAACGAATGTTGTCTATAAGAATTAAATTGAGACTTCGATATACTTACAAGATGCATAAGTCTTGTACCACAAAATCTTGGACATTATGAATCACTTAAATGAACTATGAATGAAGCCTCACGGCGTGTGTATGTGCACTCATAAGTCCAGTATACGTTATAAAATGAACCTAAGATGTTATGTGAGGAATGATGAGATCCCAAAAGGGTTAAGTAAGAGTGTGAAATAAACTAAAAGGCCAATTGCATTGGCATATGATGAAAGAAACATTCACGTAGAGGGGTGAGTAATTATTAAGAGTAAATGTGCTAAAGCTAATGAATGTGGTGACAACATGATAAGAGGCTAATGTGAAACATGAGAGCAATCTCAAAGGAGCCTAAGTAAATGTTACCAAAACGTACTCACCTATGAGAGTGTAAAGTTAATGAAGAGATCAGTCTCTATGAACACTCTAAATGTATTGAAGTTAATGCATACTTAATACTAATGATGAGATGAGAAATCATGTAATGAGCTATGATGTCCTCATGCTACAAGCCAGCTTCCATGATGTATGAGTTGAATGTAATGGAACTTTATACTGAGCACCGATAGGCTAGCTATGAGCGGTGATGCCTTCCTTCGGGAAGGGCAGAGGTTCACGTAACTCTCATGAGATGAGACTGTCTGGCATGCCGGGTATGGGTATCCTTATATCTCCTAGTCTTTGAACCTATACTCTCAATATAGGGATCTAGCAGGGTTCAATTCCCTATATACGTTAGCATGTTTTGGTCACTTTGGCCGGTGATTCCACCTCTTTTCGGTGGGGATTACACACTAGATTTCATGATGCTCACATGATCTATGTCGGTTAAGGTTAAAGTTCCCCAAAAAAGAATGACGCCAGCCTCAAATGATGCACATAATGAAATGAACGATACCAAAGGTGTTAGGATAGGACGATCAGGAGGTGAGCTAGACTCAAGTAATGACACTAGGTTATTCTTAGTCATTGCACAGCAAACCCGATGAGAGTCTTAAACTACATGCTAGGTATGACTAGTGATTGCACTAGTATATGAATGAATGAAAATGAAGTACGTATGAATGAATGAAGCAGACTCAGTGTTTGCTAAAGAAGGCTCCCTAGTTGAGGTCCCATATGTTGAGCCCTCATTTTGGGAGGTCCTAATGTCAAGTCCATGATTCCAAGGTCTCATGGCATATGAAAGAATGATATGAACTACATGATATGATATGTGTAATATGTTATGTCCTGCTTGGAAAATGATAAGTATGATGATGCATGTTACTCTCATGGCATGACTTTCCTAATCCAAATTTGGCAAGTCCACTGACTTGACTTTCCATAAATCATGTTGTTAGGAAAGAGCTATTCTTACTCATGTATGTCCTTGTTTTGTGCTTTTAAATACCCATACTTAGTACAAGTGTGTACTAATCCCATACAAATATCTATTTTTAGGTGCAGGCACAGGTGGTCGTTAGAGCTTATAGTACGACGTTGCAGCTATCCGGACGTGGAGCTTTCATCCGGATTTGGTAGTCCCTCATGATTTCGAGGATGTCTACTGTTATTATCTAGCTTAGATGTAGGCTTTAGCTAGTGGAGCATATTCCACTAGTGTTTCATTTCCCATTTCGTTTCATACTTTGTATTGGTGCCGTTTTGGCAAGAATACGTTTAATGCAATTATGAACTACTTCTTTCATTTGATTATTTCAATATTAGATGGTTGATTTGTGAACGCCTATGATGTTAAGTATAATATGTTTCACATGAAATAAGAAAACAAAAAGTTCAAATTTTTTGCTAAAATTAACCTAGATGAAGTAACGATGACGTATGTAGGCTTGTCTGGGACCTTTGAGAGGTCAACGATGTCGGTCTCATCTGAGGTCTAGATTCCGGTTGTGACAAAGTTGGTATCAGAGCACTAGGTTAACTTCCGAGAATAATAAGTTCACATCAACCATATTGAGTAGTTTCTAAGTCATGGTAGTGAAGTGCACCACTATCCTGAATTAGAGACTGCATGATGCGTAGGAAAATTTCCCTTCTTCTAATCTTATCATGCTTTTCCTAATATCTGACTTCTTGGTGTTATGAGTGGGTCTAACATCAATTCTTATTGTTTTTAGAGAATGAATACTAGGAGGAACGTTGGTCAGAGGAGAGGAGGAGCAGATGCTGGGGGCAATCAGGTTCCACCCCAGGCTTCAGCTGAAGGAGTGGCTATGCCGGTTAACCCAGCTGGGTTGACTGATGTGGAGGTGCGGGCATCTCTGGCCAAGATGGCACAGGGCATCACTATACAGGACCAGGCCATGACTGCGCAGGTCAACCGGCAGAATGTTCAGATGGAGAACCCACCGGTACGTAGCATGGCTGACAGGCTACGAGACTTCACGAGGATGAATCCTCCTATTTTTACATGGTCCAAGACTTCAGAGGATCCCCAGGAGTTCATGGATGAGGTACACAAGATTTTGGTGGCCATGGGGGCCACAGATACTGAGAAGGCTGAGCTGGCTTCCTATCAGCTCAAGGATGTTGCACAGACTTGGTGCAAGATGTGGCAGGATAGCCGAGCTTTGGGCGGAGTTCCGGTCACTTGGGAGCTGTTTAAGACAGTCTTCATGGAGAGATTCTTCCCCAGGGAGATGAGGGAGGCCAAGGTTGAGGAATTTATCAACCTTAAGCAAGGATCTATGACAGTCAGGGAGTATTCCCTGAAGTTTGTTAAACTGTCCAGGTATGCTACTTCCCTTGTATCTAACAGTAGGGATGGGATGAGTAGGTTCCTCACAGGAATCACAGGAGATCTGGAGAAATGGTGTCGGGCTGCGATGCTCCACGATAACATGGACCTCTCCAGGCTGATGGTGCATGTCCAGCAGGTAGAGGACAGCCGGAAGAAGAGGGGCGTCCGTGATGCTAGGATGCCTAAGCCTTCTGATCAGGTAGGTCCTAGCAATGGAGGCAACAGGAACAACTTTGGCGTCCGTGAGCAGCCCAGGTTCAAAAAGGGGCAACAGAGTTCAGGGAACTCTAACTTTCAGAGGAGTGCAGCACCTAGAGGAGGCATACCCGAGCCCAAGAAGGGAAATGAAGGTGATGTGCAGTGTCCCAGAAATGACTGTGCTAAGTGTGGCCGTGCTCACAGAGTGCAGATAGGGCACTAATGCCTGCTTCGGTTGCGGTAAGAGCGGGCACATGGTTAAGGACTGCCCACAGAACAGGGGTCAGGCTGGAGGTAATGCTCAGCCTAGGCCTAATCCATAGGGTACAACAGCAGCCGAGCCTCCTAAGAGAAACAGGTTCTACGCCCTGAAGGGCAGGGAGGAGCAGGAGAAGTCCGCTGATGTGGTCACAGGTATGCTGCAAGTATTCTCAACTTCTATTTATGCTTTACTTGATCCAGGGTCTACGCTTTCCTTTGTAACTCCTTTGCTTGCTCTCACTTTTGAGATATTGCCTGAAGTTCTGCATGATCCTATAGTGGTTAGTACACCTTTAGGAGAAAATGTAAGAACTGATAGAGTATACAAGGATTTCCCAATAGTTGTATGTGGTAAGACTATGTGTGCAGACTTTGTTGAGTTACCAATGCATGATTTTGATGTTATTCTTGGCATGGACTGGCTTCATAGTTGTTATGCTTGTATGGATTGTCGTAGTAGGGTTGTGAGATTTCGTTTCCCTAATGAAGAAGAGATGGTTTGGGAGGGGTACAACTCGAGTCGTCCTAATCCCTTGATTTCGAACCTTAAGGCCGATAAAATGATGTCCAAGGGGTTATTGTGTCATCTTGTGAGTGTTAATGATTTAGATCATGACATTCCTTCCATAGAATCAGTGCCTGTAGTGAATGAGTTCCAAGATATATTTCCTGATGATTTTCCTGGAGTTCCTCCCCCTCAAGAGATTGACTTTGGTATCGACTTAGAACCCGATACTAAACCAATTTCAATTTCTCCTTACATAATGGCTCCAGCTGAACTCAAAGAGTTGAAGCTGCATTTAAAAGATCTCACTGATAAGGGTTTCATTCAGCCGAGCATATTCTCTTGGGGCGCTCTACTGTTGTTTGTGAAAAATTGTTCCGTAACCCTTAGAATGTGTATCGATTATCGGCAGCTCAACAAAGTCACTATAAAGAATAAGTATCCACTTCCCAGAATAGATGACTTGTTCGATCAGCTCCAAGGGTCTAGTTGCTTCTCTAAGATTGATCTTCGTTCAGGGTATCATCAGCTTAGGGTTAGGGATGTAGATATCCCAAAGACAGCCTTTCGTACCCGTTATGGTCATTATGAGTTCTTAGTCATGTCATTTGGTCTCACTAATGCACCAGCTGCATTTATGGACCTCATGAACCGAGTCTTCCATGAATACCTTGATTCTTTCGTCATAGTATTCATTGATGACATCCTCATCTACTCTATGACCAAGGAAGAGCATGAACAGCATTTGAGACTAACCTTGCAGGTACTTAGACAACATTAGTTGTATGCCAAATTCAGCAAGTGTGAATTCTGGCTTAGATCAGTGACCTTCCTAGGTCATGTTGTGTCCGATCAGGGTGTGGAGGTGGAGCCCAGGAAGACTGAGGTTGTGAATAACTGGCCAAAACCTCTTACTCCCACCGATATCCGTAGCTTTCTGGGATTGGCTGGTTACTACCGCAGGTTCGTGGAGGGTTTTTCTTCCATTGCTGCCCCACTAACAACTTTGACTGAGAAAAAGGCCAAGTTCGAATGGACGGAGACTTGTGAGAAGAGTTTCCAGGATCTCAAGGACAGACTCACTTCAGCCCCAGTGCTTACTTTGCCTAAGTGTGGTGAGAATTACACTATTTATTGTGATGCATCTAGGGTTGGTTTGGGTTGTGTTCTTATGCAGGGTGGTAAGGTGATAGCTTATGCGTCCAGACAGCTCAAGGTTCATGAGAAGAATTATCCCACTCATGACCTGGAGTTGGCAGTTGTGGTCTTTGCATTGAAGTTGTGGAGGCATTACTTGTATGGAGTGCACGTGGATGTGTTCACAGACCACAAGAGTCTCGTGTACGTGTTCACACAGAGAGAGTTGAATCTACGTTAGCGGAGATGGTTGGAGCTGTTGAAGGACTATGATATGAGTGTCCACTACCATCCAGGTAAAGAAAATATTATAGCTGATGCTTTGAGTAGGTTGAGCATGGGGAGTACAGCCCACATTGATGATGAGAATAAGGAGTTGGTGAAGGATGTACACAGACTGGCCAGATTGGGTGTGCGGTTGATGGCTTCTACTAGCGGGGGTGTTTCGGTTCATCCTAGTTCTGAATCATCCTTGGTAGTTGAGGTCAAGAAGGGTCAGCATCTTGATCGTGTTTTGATGGAGTTAAAGGACTCAGTGTTGATAAAGATGAATGAGTCTTTTGCTTTGGGAGGTGACGGAATACTTAGGTACCAGGACAGGCTGTGTGTACCAGATGTGGATGATTTACGGACCAGGATTGTTGTAAAGGCCCATGGTTCCAGATATTCCATACATCCAGGTTCCACCAAGATGTATCATGATATTAAGCAGATCTATTGGTGGGATGGCATGAAGAAGGACATTGCAGAATATGTGGCCAAGTGTCCTAATTGTCAGCAGGTTTAGGCAGAACATCTTAAGCCTGGCGGTCTTACTCAGATTATTGAGGTTCCAACTTGGAAGTGGGAGGCCATTAATATGGACTTCGTGGTTGGTCTTCCGAGGACTAGGAGACAGCATGAATCCATATGGGTTATTTTGGACAGGATGACTAAGTCTGCCCACTTTATCCCTGTGAAGTCTACTTACAGAGCTGAGGATTATGCGAGACTCTACATTGATGAGATTCTGAGATGGCATGGGATTCCTTTGTCTATCATTTCAGATAGAGGAGCTCAGTTCACTTTACATTTCTGGAGATCCTTCCAGAAGAGCTTAGGCATGCAGGTAAAGCTTAGTACTGCCTTTCATCCTCAGACTGATGGGCAGGCAGAGCGCACCATTCAGACATTGGAGGACATGTTGAGAGTGTGTGTGATTGACTTCAGAGGTAGTTGGGACGACCATCTGCCTTTGATAGAGTTCTCGTATAATAACAGCTATCACTCCAGCATTGGGATGGCACCGTTTGAGGCACTGTATGGTAGGAGGTGTAGGTCTCCAGTTGGGTGGTTCAAGGTTGGAGAGTCATCCATTTTAGGTCCAGAGATCATTCACGAGGCCTTAGAGAAGGTCAGGGTGATTAGGGACAGGTTGGCTACTGCTTACAGTCGGCAAAAGTCATATGCAGATAACAGGAAATGGCCCTTAGAGTTTGATGTTGGTGACCAGGTCTATTTGAAGATATCACCTATGAAGGGGTGATGAGGTTAGGCAGGAAGGCGAAGTTGAGTCCGAGGTATGTTGGTCCATATGAGATCCTACAGCATGTGGGTGAGGTGGCCTATGAGTTAGCATTGCCTGTGGATCTAGCTTCTATCCATCCAGTCTTTCATGTATCCATGTTAAAGAAGTGCCTAGGTGATCCAGCATCGATTCTACCTGTGGAAGGTTTGGGGTTGATGAAGACTTGTCCTATGAGGAGGTACCTGTTGAGATCTTAGACAGACAGGTCAAGCGACTGAGAAACAAGGAGATTGACAAAGTGAAGGTATTGTGGAGGAATCATCTTGTTGAGGGTCCTACGTGGGAGGCCGAGGCCGATATGAGATCCCGCTACCCTCATCTTTTCAGCTCTTGAGGTTAGACTTCCTACTCTTAAGTCTAAGTTTCCTTATCTCTCCATTCTTTGTTGTTACTGCTTGACTGTGCATGGTGGTTATGTTATGATATGACTGACGTTGTGCTAGATTAAAAGAAGTGTCATTCGGGGACGAATGTTCCTAAGGGGGGGATAATGTAACAACCCTAAAAATGAATATGCTAAGTAATGTTTAGTGTGTCTAGAATGCCTACGATTAGACCGGGTTCACACGGATTGATGCGCGTAGAAACAAACCTCTGAACCCTTGCGACAGCCAAGCCAACTAACTTGGGGAGTTATTTGAGCTAAGAAAGGTTGGGTCCAGCCATGTAAGGCTCCTGAATATGAAGATTTACTCGGATAAGTCTTTGCCGGACTTAAAAGGGGAAATCTTAAGTTTGGAGGGTCTAGGGGTAAAATGGTATTTTTCCAGGCAAAGGGTAGTATCGTAATTACCCTAAATATGTAATTAATTATTTAATTAATAAGGTGGAGGGGCATTTTGGGTAGAGAGGGCCGAAATTGCCCTTTTAGCAAAATCTTGCTCCACCCTGGTTCGAACCTAGGTGGGAGCAATGATTTAATTTGTTTTATTTATATTGGTAGATTAATTTAATAAATTAATAATTAATGGCTGATTTACAAAAAAAGGGGAAAATCATATTTTATTTATTAATTATTAATTATTAATTAATTTGACTAAGTCTTACCAACAAGTCCTAGTTCTAAGAGAACACTACCTCACATTTCTCTCTTTCACGCCTATTTATCTATCTATCACATCTGCCCCTCTCTCAACTCCATGTTTTTCTCTCTACTTTACAAAGCAGAAAACAAAACAAAAGTTCTTCACACTTGAAGAACTTACAAAAATACAAACGAACAAGTTAATCTAAGAAATGAAAAGTTAACGAAATTTCTAGTTGGATAAGGTGTGAGATTTGTTGGTGGATGTGAATTGGTGGTGGTTTTTGGGCAGCAAGTTCAAGTGTTGAACGACGTGAAATCAGGTATGGGTTTTCTTCCTCTTGGTCCTTTTCCTAAGAGACCCTTAAGTCTCAGATAAATCTACTCCAAAAACTAGGGTTGTTCCCCATTACATGTTCCCTTTCACTAGCTCCCAATGATCTTACGTTGGTATGTTTGCTGGTAGAATTTAGGGATACTGTGTGTGTGGTGATGATCTCGTTTCGAGTATGTATTCATGATTATGTTCTTATATTTTTTTGTGTTTTTTTCAAAATATGAATGTAGACATGAATGTATGTGTGCAAGGTTGTGACTATGACTTTGAGCCTCTGTTTAGCATGCTAATATCATAGAATCACTCGTGTTTTATGTGCAATTAGATGCTCCTAAATCGTGATATTCATATGGTTGAAATGCTATCAATTCTAGTTAAAACAAATCACCAAATCATTCCTCTAACTTGTCTTAAGAACCCTAACGAATGACTAAGAAACAAATGCTCAAATGACCTGTAAAATGATGCATAAAATCGTGGAATAAATTTCCAGAACCTGGAAATAGGCTGTAGATAGTTTCTGGAACTTTTGGACGTCAAAAAAATTAAAAACAAATATGTGAGGTCTGCAGGGATCAAACCAAAGACCTCACTAAGGCATACCTTAATAAATAAACAAAAAAAATGCGCTAGGCGAGGCTCGAACTGGGGGCTGGGTTTGGCGAATTTCGCAAGGAAAAAGGGGATTAACAAAATGTTGTCGTGGGGTTTCGATCCCACGACACGGAAGACCCCTACTTATAATATATATATATATATATATATATATATATATATATATATATATATATATATATATATATATATATATATATATATATATATATATATAAATATATATGGGGTTGTGGGGAATCGATCCCACGCCCCTCAGCGACTGCAGAAAAATTAATAACAAAAAAAGGGGGTTGTGGGGGATCGATCCCACTACCCCTTGGTCAGTAGCGAAATTGAGAGTAGCGAAATTGAGAGCAATATATATATATATATATATATATATATATATATATATATATATATATATATATATATGGGGTCGTGGGGAATCAATCACACGCCCTCAGCAAGCTGCCTAAACTAAAAGTGAAGCAAAAGAAAGAAAACAAAATTATGTTAGCATTGGGGATCGAACCTGGATCCCCAAGCCAAAGGACATAAAGATTGAAATTAAGGAAAATGGCTAAGTGTTGTTCATTGGATTCGAAACCGGGTTCCCTTGCCCAAATTCCGTATTGACATATAAGTCTTACGTGATTTAAATAATTAACGAATGTTGTCTATAAGAATTAAATTGAGACTTCGATATACTTACAAGATGCATAAGTCTTGTACCACAAAATCTTGGACATTATGAATCACTTAAAATAACTATGAATGAAGCCTCACGGCGTGTGTATGTGCACTCATAAGTCCAGTATACGTTATAAAATGAACCTAAGATGTTATGTGAGGAATGATGAGATCCCAAAAGGGTTAAGTAAGAGTGTGAAATAAACTAAAAGGCCAATTGCATTGGCATATGATGAAAGAAACATTCACGTAGAGGGGTGAGTAATTATGAAGAGTAAATGTGCTAAAGCTAATGAATGTGGTGACAACATGATAAGAGGCTAATGTGAAACATGAGAGCAATCTCAAAGGAGCCTAAGTAAATGTTACCAAAACGTACTCACCTATGAGAGTGTAAAGTTAATGAAGAGATCAGTCTCTATGAACACTCTAAATGTATTGAAGTTAATGCATACTTAATACTAATGATGAGATGAGAAATCATCTAATGAGCTATGATGTCCTCATGCTACAAGCCAGCTTCCATGATGTATGAGTTGAATGTAATGGAACTTTATACTGAGCACCGATAGGCTAGCTATGAGTGGTGATGCCTTCCTTCGGGAAGGGCAGAGGTTCACGTAACTCTCATGAGATGAGACTGTCTGGCATGCCGGGTATGGGTATCCTTATAACTCCTAGTCTTTGAACATATACTCTCCATATAGGGATCTAGCAGGGTTCAATTCCCTATATACGTTAGCATGTTTTGGTCACTTTGGCCGGTGATTCCACCTCTTTTCGGTGGGGATTACACACTAGATTTCATGATGCTCACATGATCTATGTCGGTTAAGGTTAAAGTTCCCCAAGAAAGAATGACGCCAGCCTCAAATGATGCACATAATGAAATGAACGATACCAAAGGTGTTAGGATAGGACGATCAGGAGGTGAGCTAGACTCAAGTAATGACACTAGGTTATTCTTAGTCATTGCACAGCAAACCCGATGAGAGTCTTAAACTACATGCTAGGTATGACTAGTGATTGCACTAGTATATGAATGAATGAAAATGAAGTACGTATGAATGAATGAAGCAGACTCAGTGTTTGCTAAAGAAGGCTCCCTAGTTGAGGTCCCATATGTTGAGCCCTCATTTTGGGAAGTCCTAATGTCAAGTCCATGATTCCAAGGTCTCATGGCATATGAAAGAATGATATGAACTACATGATATGATATGTGTAATATGTTATGTCCTGCTTGGAAAATGATAAGTATGATGATGCATGTTACTCTCATGGCATGACTTTCCTAATCCAAATTTGGCAAGTCCACTGACTTGACTTTCCATAAATCATGTTGTTAGGAAAGAGCTATTCTTACTCATGTATGTCCTTGTTTTGTGCTTTTAAATACCCATACTTAGTACAAGTGTGTACTAATCCCATACAAATATCTATTTTTAGGTGCAAGCACAGGTGGTCGTTAGAGCTTATAGTACGACGTTGCAGCTATCCGGACGTGGAGCTTTCATCCGGATTTGGTAGTCCCTCATGATTTCGAGGATGTCTACTGTTATTATCTAGCTTAGATGTAGGCTTTAGCTAGTGGAGCATATTCCACTAGTGTTTCATTTCCCATTTCATTTCATACTTTGTATTGGTGCCGTTTTGGCAAGAATACGTTTAATGCAATTATGAACTACTTCTTTCATTTGATTATTTCAATATTAGATGGTTGATTTGTGAACGCCTATGATGTTAAGTATAATATGTTTCACATGAAATAAGAAAACAAAAAGTTCAAATTTTTTGCTAAAATTAACCTAGATGAAGTAACGATGACGTATGTAGGCTTGTCTGGGACCTTTGAGAGGTCAACGATGTCGGTCTCATCTGAGGTCTAGATTCCGGTTGTGACAAAGTTGGTATCAGAGCACTAGGTTAACTTCCGAGAATAATAAGTTCACATCAACCATATTGAGTAGTTTCTAAGTCATGGTAGTGAAGTGCACCACTATCCTGAATTAGAGACTGCATGATGCGTAGGAAAATTTCCCTTCTTCTAATCTTATCATGCTTTTCCTAATATCTGACTTCTTGGTGTTATGAGTGGGTCTAACATCAATTCTTATTGTTTTTAGAGAATGAATACTAGGAGGAACGTTGGTCAGAGGAGAGGAGGAGCAGATGCTGGGGGCAATCAGGTTCCACCCCAGGCTTCAGCTGAAGGAGTGGCTATGCCGGTTAACCCAGCTGGGTTGACTGATGTGGAGGTGCGGGCATCTCTGGCCCAGATGGCATAGGCCATCACTATACAGGACCAGGCCATGACTGCGCAGGTCAACCGGCAGAATGTTCAGATGGAGAACCCACCGGTACGTAGCATGGCTGACAGGCTACGAGACTTCACGAGATGAATCCTCCTATTTTCACATGGTCCAAGACTTCAGAGGATCCCCAGGAGTTCATGGATGAGGTACACAAGATTTTGGTGGCCATGGGGGCCACAGATAATGAGAAGGCTGAGCTGGCTTCCTATCAGCTCAAGGATGTTTCACAGACTTGGTGCAAGATGTGGCAGGATAGCCGAGTTTTGGGCGGAGTTCCGGTCACTTGGGAGCTGTTTAAGACAGTCTTCATGGAGAGATTCTTCCCCAGGGAGATGAGGGAGGCCAAGGTTGAGGAATTTATCAACCTTAAGCAAGGATCTATGACAGTCAGGGAGTATTCCCTGAAGTTTGTTAAACTGTCCAGGTATGCTACTTCCCTTGTATCTAACAGTAGGGATGGGATGAGTAGGTTCCTCACAGGAATCACAGGAGATCTGGAGAAATGGTGTTGGGCTGCGATGCTCCACGATAACATGGACCTCTCCAGGCTGATGGTGCATGTCCAGCAGGTAGAGGACAGCCGGAAGAAGAGGGGCGTCCGTGATGCTAGGATGCCTAAGCCTTCTGATCAGGTAGGTCCTAGCAATGGAGGCAACAGGAACAACTTTGGCGTCCGTGAGCAGCCCAGGTTCAAAAAGGGGCAACAGAGTTCAGGGAACTCTAACTTTCAGAGGAGTGCAGCACCTAGAGGAGGCATACCCGAGCCCAAGAAGGGAAATGGAGGTGATGTGCAGTGTCCCAGAAATGACTGTGCTAAGTGTGGCCGTGCTCACAGAGTGCAGATAGGGCACTAATGCCTGCTTCGGTTGCGGTAAGAGCGGGCACATGGTTAAGGACTGCCCACAGAACAGGGGTCAGGCTGGAGGTAATGCTCAGCCTAGGCCTAATCCATAGGGTACAACAGCAGCCGAGCCTCCTAAGAGAAACAGGTTCTACGCCCTGAAGGGCAGGGAGGAGCAGGAGAAGTCCGCTGATGTGGTCACAGGTATGCTGCAAGTATTCTCAACTTCTATTTATGCTTTACTTGATCCAGGGTCTACGCTTTCCTTTGTAACTCCTTTGCTTGCTCTCACTTTTGAGATATTGCCTGAAGTTCTGCATGATCCTATAGTGGTTAGTACACCTTTAGGAGAAAATGTAAGAACTGATAGAGTATACAAGGATTTCCCAATAGTTGTATGTGGTAAGACTATGTGTGCAGACTTTGTTGAGTTACCAATGCATGATTTTGATGTTATTCTTGGCATGGACTGGCTTCATAGTTGTTATGCTTGTATGGATTGTCGTAGTAGGGTTGTGAGATTTCGTTTCCCTAATGAAGAAGAGATGGTTTGGGAGGGGTACAACTCGAGTCGTCCTAATCCCTTGATTTCGAACCTTAAGGCCGATAAAATGATGTCCAAGGGGTTATTGTGTCATCTTATGAGTGTTAATGATTTAGATCATGACATTCCTTCCATAGAATCAGTGCCTGTAGTGAATGAGTTCCAAGATATATTTCCTGATGATTTTCCTGGAGTTCCTCCCCCTCAAGAGATTGACTTTGGTATCGACTTAGAACCCGATACTAAACCAATTTCAATTTCTCCTTACATAATGGCTCCAGCTGAACTCAAAGAGTTGAAGCTGCATTTAAAAGATCTCACTGATAAGGGTTTCATTCAGCCGAGCATATTCTCTTGGGGCGCTCTACTGTTGTTTGTGAAAAATTGTTCCGTAACCCTTAGAATGTGTATCGATTATCGGCAGCTCAACAAAGTCACTATAAAGAATAAGTATCCACTTCCCAGAATAGATGACTTGTTCGATCAGCTCCAAGGGTCTAGTTGCTTCTCTAAGATTGATCTTCGTTCAGGGTATCATCAGCTTAGGGTTAGGGATGTAGATATCCCAAAGACAGCCTTTCGTACCCGTTATGGTCATTATGAGTTCTTAGTCATGTCATTTGGTCTCACTAATGCACCAGCTGCATTTATGGACCTCATGAACCGAGTCTTCCATGAATACCTTGATTCTTTCGTCATAGTATTCATTGATGACATCCTCATCTACTCTATGACCAAGGAAGAGCATGAACAGCATTTGAGACTAACCTTGCAGGTACTTAGACAACATTAGTTGTATGCCAAATTCAGCAAGTGTGAATTCTGGCTTAGATCAGTGACCTTCCTAGGTCATGTTGTGTCCGATCAGGGTGTGGAGGTGGAGCCCAGGAAGACTGAGGTTGTGAATAACTGGCCAAAACCTCTTACTCCCACCGATATTCGTAGCTTTCTGGGATTGGCTGGTTACTACCGCAGGTTCGTGGAGGGTTTTTCTTCCATTGCTGCCCCACTAACAACTTTGACTGAGAAAAAGGCCAAGTTCGAATGGACGGAGACTTGTGAGAAGAGTTTCCAGGATCTCAAGGACAGACTCACTTCAGCCCCAGTGCTTACTTTGCCTAAGTGTGGTGAGAATTACACTATTTATTGTGATGCATCTAGGGTTGGTTTGGGTTGTCTTCTTATGTAGGGTGGTAAGGTGATAGCTTATGCGTCTAGACAGCTCAAGGTTCATGAGAAGAATTATCCCACTCATGACCTGGAGTTGGCAGTTGTGGTCTTTGCATTGAAGTTGTGGAGGCATTACTTGTATGGAGTGCACGTGGATGTGTTCACAGACCACAAGAGTCTCGTGTACGTGTTCACACAGAGAGAGTTGAATCTACGTTAGCGGAGATGGTTGGAGCTGTTGAAGGACTATGATATGAGTGTCCACTACCATCCAGGTAAAGAAAATGTTATAGCTGATGCTTTGAGTAGGTTGAGCATGGGGAGTACAGCCCACATTGATGATGAGAATAAGGAGTTGGTGAAGGATGTACACAGACTGGCCAGATTGGGTGTGCGGTTGATGGCTTCTACTAGCGGGGGTGTTTCGGTTCATCCTAGTTCTGAATCATCCTTGGTAGTTGAGGTCAAGAAGGGTCAGCATCTTGATCGTGTTTTGATGGAGTTAAAGGACTCAGTGCTGATAAAGATGAATGAGTCTTTTGCTTTGGGAGGTGACGGAATACTTAGGTACCAGGACAGGCTGTGTGTACCAGATGTGGATGATTTGCGAACCAGGATTGTTGTAAAGGCCCATGGTTCCAGATATTCCATACATCCAGGTTCCACCAAGATGTATCATGATATTAAGCAGATCTATTGGTGGGATGGCATGAAGAAGGACATTGCAGAATATGTGGCCAAGTGTCCTAATTGTCAGCAGGTTTAGGCAGAACATCTTAAGCCTGGCGGTCTTACTCAGATTATTGAGGTTCCAACTTGGAAGTGGGAGGCCATTAATATGGACTTCGTGGTTGGTCTTCCGAGGACTAGGAGACAGCATGAATCCATATGGGTTATTTTGGACAGGATGACTAAGTCTGCCCACTTTATCCCTGTGAAGTCTACTTACAGAGCCGAGGATTATGCGAGACTCTACATTGATGAGATTCTGAGATGGCATGGGATTCCTTTGTCTATCATTTCAGATAGAGGAGCTCAGTTCACTTCACATTTCTGGAGATCCTTCCAGAAGAGCTTAGGCACGCAGGTAAAGCTTAGTACTGCCTTTCATCCTCAGACTGATGGGCAGGCAGAGCGCACCATTCAGACATTGGAGGACATGTTGAGAGTGTGTGTGATTGACTTCAGAGGTAGTTGGGACGACCATCTACCTTTGATAGAGTTCTCGTATAATAACAGCTATCACTCCAGCATTGGGATGGCACCGTTTGAGGCACTGTATGGTAGGAGGTGTAGGTCTCCAGTTGGGTGGTTCAAGGTTGGAGAGTCATCCATTTTAGGTCCAGAGATCATTCACGAGGCCTTAGAGAAGGTCAGGGTGATTAGGGACAGGTTGGCTACTGCTTACAGTCGGCAAAAGTCATATGCAGATAACAGGAAATGGCCTTTAGAGTTTGATGTTGGTGACCAGGTCTATTTGAAGATATCACCTATGAAGGGGGTGATGAGGTTAGGCAGGAAGGCGAAGTTGAGTCCGAGGTATGTTGGTCCATATGAGATCCTACAGCATGTGGGTGAAGTGGCCTATGAGTTAGCATTGCCTGTGGATCTAGCTTCTGTCCATCCAGTCTTTCATGTATCCATGTTAAAGAAGTGCCTAGGTGATCTAGCATCGATTCTACCTGTGGAAGGTTTGGGGTTGATGAAGACTTGTCCTATGAGGAGGTACCTGTTGAGATCTTAGACAGACAGGTCAAGCGACTGAGAAACAAGGAGATTGACAAAGTGAAGGTATTGTGGAGGAATCATCTTGTTGAGGGTCTTACGTGGGAGGCCGAGGCCGATATGAGATCCCGCTACCCTCATCTTTTCAGCTCTTGAGGTTAGACTTCCTACTCTTAAGATCTCCATTCTTTGTTGTTACTGCTTGACTGTGCATGGTGGTTATGTTATGATATGACTGACGTTGTGCTAGATTAAAAGAAGTGTCATTCGGGGACGAATGTTCCTAAGGGGGGGATAATGTAACAACCCTAAAAATGAATATGCTAAGTAATGTTTAGTGTGTCTAGAATGCCTACGATTAGACCGGGTTCACACGGATTGATGCGCGTAGAAACAGACCTCTGAACCCTTGCGACAGCCAAGCCAACTAACTTGGGGAGTTATTTGAGCTAAGAAAGGTTGGGTCCAGCCATGTAAGGCTCCCGAATATGAAGATTTACTCGGATAAGTCTTTGCCGGACTTAAAAGGGGAAATCTTAAGTTTGGAGGGTCTAGGGGTAAAATGGTATTTTTCCAGGCAAAGGGTAGTATCATAATTACCCTAAATATGTAATTAATTATTTAATTAATAAGGTGGAGGGGCATTTTGGGTAGAGAGGGCCGAAATTGCCCTTTTAGCAAAATCTTGCTCCACCCTGGTTCGAACCTAGGTGGGAGCAATGATTTAATTTGTTTTATTTATATTGGTAGATTAATTTAATAAATTAATAATTAATGGCTGATTTACAAAAAAAGGGGAAAATCATATTTTATTTATTAATTATTAATTATTAATTAATTTGACTAAGTCTTACCAACAAGTCCTAGTTCTAAGAGAACACTACCTCACATTTCTCTCTTTCACGCCTATTTATCTGTCTATCACATCTGCCCCTCTCTCAACTCCATGTTTTTTTCTCTACTTTACAAAGCAGAAAACAAAACAAAAGTTCTTCACACTTGAAGAACTTACAAAAATACAAACGAACAAGTTAATCTAAGAAATGAAAAGTTAACGAAATTTCTAGTTGGATAAGGTGTGAGATTTGTTGGTGGATGTGAATTGGTGGTGGTTTTTGGGCAGCAAGTTCAAGTGTTGAACGACGTGAAATCAGGTATGGGTTTTCTTCCTCTTGGTCCTTTTCCCAAGAGACACTTAAGTCTCAGATAAATCCACTCCAAAAACTAGGGTTGTTCCCTATTACATGTTCCCTTCACTAGCTCCCAATGATCTTAGGTTGGTATGTTTGCTGGTAGAATTTAGGGATATTGTGTGTGTGGTGATGATCTCGTTTCGAGTATGTATTCATGATTATGTGCTTATGTTTTTTTGTGTTTTTTTCAAAATATGAATGTAGACATGAATGTATGTGTGCAAGGTTGTGACCATGACTTTGAGCCTCTGTTTAGCATGCTAATATCATAGAATCACTCGTGTTTTATGTGCAATTAGATGTTCCTAAATCGTGATATTCATATTGTTGAAATGCTATCAATTCTAGTTAAAACAAATCACCAAATCATTCCTCTAACTTGTCTTAAGAACCCTAACGAATGACTAAGAAACAAATGCTCAAATGACATGTAAAATGATGCATAAAATCGTGGAATAAATTCCAGAACCTGGAAATAGGCTGTAGATAGTTTCTGGAAATTTTGGACGTCAAAAAAATTTAAAAAACAATATGTGAGGTCTGCAGGGATCGAACCCAAGACCTCACTAAGGCATACCTTAATAAATAAACAAAAAACAATTCGCTAGGCGGGGCTCGAACTGGGGGCTGGGTTTGGCGAATTTCGCAAGGAAAAAGGGGATTAACAAAATGTTGTCGTGGGGTTTCGATCCCACGACACGGAAGACCCCTACTTATAATATATATATATATATATATATATATATATATATATATATATATATATATATATATATATATATATATATATATATATATATATATATGGGGTCGTGGGGAATCGATCCCACGCCCCTCAGCGACTGCAGAAAAATTAATAACAAAAAAAGGGGGCTGTGGGGGACCAATCCCACTACCCCTTGGTCAGTAGCAAAATTGAGAGCAAAGGAGAGGGTAACATTTAATATATATATATATATATATATATATATATATATATATATATATATATATATATATATATATATATATATATATATATATATATATATGGGGTCGTGGGGAATCGATCACACGCCCTCAGCAAGCTGCCTAAACTAAAAGTGAAGCTAAAGAAAGAAAAAAGAATTATGTTAGCATTGGGGATCGAACCTGGATCCCCAAGCCAAAGGACACAAAGATTGAAATTAAGGAAAATGGCTAAGTGTTGTTCAATGGATTCAAAACTGGGTTCCCTTGCCCAAATTACGTATTTACACATAAGTCTTACGTGATTTAAATAATTAACGAATGTTGTCTATAAGAATTAAATTGAGACTTCGATATACTTACAAGATGCATAAGTCTTGTACCACAAAATCTTGGACATTATGAATCACTTAAATGAACTATGAATGAAGCCTCATGGCTTTTGTGTGTGGACTCATAAGTCCAGCATACGTTATAAAATGAACCTAAGATGTTATGTGAGGAATGATGAGATCCCAAAAGGGTTAAGTAAGAGTGTGAAATACACTAAAAGGCCAATTGCATTGGCATATGATGAAAGAAACATTCACGTAGAGAGGTGAGTAATTATGAAGAGTAAATGTGCTAAAGCAAATGAATGTGGTGACAACATGATAGCTAATGTGAAAGATGAGAGCAATCTCAAAGGAGCCTAAGTAAATGTTACCAAAACGTACTCACCTATGAGAGTGTAAAGTTAATGAAGAGACCAGTCTCTATGAACACTCTAATGAATGTATTGAAGTTAATTCATACTTAATACTAATGATGAGATGAGAAATCATCTAATGAGCTATGATGTCCTCATGCTAGAAGACAGCTTCCATGATGTATGAGTTGAATGTAATGGAACTTTATACTGAGCACCGATAGGCTAGCTATGAGCGGTGATTCCTTCCTTCGGGAAGGGCGGAGGTTCATGTAACTCTCATGAGATGAGACTGTCCGGCATGCCGGGTATGGGTCTCCTTATATCTCCTAGTCTTTGAACCTATACTGCCAATATAGGGATCAAGCAAGGTTCAATTCCCTATATACGCTGGTGATTCCACCTCTTTTCGGTGTGGGGATTACACATTGGATTTCATGATGCTCACATGATCTATGTCGGTTAAGGTTAAAGTTCCCAAAGAAAGAATGAGGCAGCCTCAAATGATGCACATAATGAAATGAACGATACCAAAGGTGTTAGGATAGGATGATCAGGAGGTGAGCTAGACTCAAGTAATGACACTAGGTTATTCTTGGTCATTGCACAGCAAACACGATGAGAGTCTTAAACTACATGCTAGGTATGACTAGTGATTGCACTAGTATATGAATGAATGAAAATGAAGTACATATGAATGAATGAAGCAGACTTAGTGTTTGCTAAAGAAGGCTCCCTAGTTGAGGTCCCATATGTTGAGCCCTCATTTTGGGAAGTCCTAATGTCAAGTCCATGATTCCAAGGTCTCATAGCATATGAAAGAATGATATGAACTACGTGATATGATATGTGTAATATGTTATGTGCTGCTTGCAAAATGATAAGTATGATGATGCATGTTACTCTCATGGCATGACTTTCCTAATCCAAATTTGGCAAGTCCACTGACTTGACTTTCCATAAATCATGTTGTTAGGAAAGAGCTATTCTTACTCATGCATGTACTTGGTGTGTGCTTTTAAATACCCATACTTAGTACAAGTGTGTACTAATCCCATACAAATATCTATTTTTAGGTGCCGGCACAAGAGGACGTTAGAGTTTATAGTACGACGTTGCAGCTATCCGGACGTGGAGCTTTCATCCGGATTTGGTAGGCCCTCATGCTTTCGAGAATGTCTAATGTTATTATCTAGCTTAGATGTAGGCTTTAGCTAGTGGAGCATATTCCACTAGTGTTTTATTTCCCATTTCATTTCAGACTTTGTCTTGGTACCGTTTTGGCAAGAATATGTTTAATGCAATTATGAACTGCTTCTTTCATTTGATTATTTCTATATTAGATGGTTGATTTGTGAACGCCTATGATGTTAAGTATAATATGTTTCACATGAAATATGAAAACAAAAAGTTCAAATTTTTTAATAAAATTAACCTAGATGAAGTAACGATGACGTATGTAGGCTTGTCTACGACCTCTGAGAGGTCAACGACGCCGGTCTCGTCTGAGGTCTAGATTCTGATCGTGACATATGCATTTTGACAACTTTGGTTATTCTGGTGCTGGTAATGGTGCAGGTGGAGGCACAAGCGCAGAATGCAGGTATGTAAAGTTCAACATTTGGTCTTTTGGCCCGAACTTCAGATTTTCCTTCACGAAGCTTAAACATGTTTCCTTTATTTCTAGGAGGAACATTAACTGAGTGAATGGGGGCACTACTCCCATAAACCTCTAAGATCTAAGTGTCAACAGTTAGTGTAGCCTTCTTGCGAACACGGTGAGGGGAAGGGGTAGGGGAAGAAGGAAGGGAGATTGGGGAGGGGGAGGGGGAGACATTCTTAGCATGAGAGTTGGTCATCGAAAGAGAGAAAAAATAATGATAGAGAAAGCAAATGAAAGAGAGAAATGGGATTTGGTGAAATAAAAGACTTAGAGAAGGATTATATATAGTGTCAAAGGTAGAGAAAAACTTAAAATTTTCACTTCCCACCAATAGTGTTAGTTTCAAAAGGGGTTTTATGTAATGATTATGTGTTGTTTTATGTATTTATGTTGACCACATATGTAATGCCCTGGAAATTCTATGACCTAAACTACAGCCTAACCCAATGAATTATTACCTAAAAAGGGGTAATTACAGGCCTAAGTGTTTGGGGAAAGAGTCGGGGAAATTGTGAGGGTTTAGAGATGAGAATCAAAGAAGAAATTCTTACGGACGAAATTTGGCATTGGCCGCGCATCGCGCCAGGTCTCAAGATCTTGAAACTTCCAGTTCCCCGTCGCAGAGCTAACACTAGGTCATCTGCCTCAAAAAAGCATTTTCTAAAAATTAATTTTCACGCTACTGCACGTCATGGACCCAACTCCAATTCTTGACAAATTTCAAGATATAGTAAAAAGTCAACTCGGACTTTTGTTTTATGGTCCAACTAATGTAGGGGTGTTTTGGGTATTTTGGGAGGGTTAATACATATAGTTTTTAGTCATTTTACACCCATTCCCCAATCAAAAACACGAAATATTGAATTAGAAGTCACAAAAAATATTTAAGCTATTCCTTCTCTCTAGCTGCTATCTCTCTCCTAAAGTTCTATTAAAGAACTTTGGAGCTCCAAGAAGAGGATCAATTCTCAAAGTATTCTACTCGATTTCGTGGATAAATCTTTATGAAGGTATTGTTTCTTTCACTCTTGATATTTCTTTCCCCAAGAAGTCCCTTCAAAGATGTATTTAAAATTCTCTAAAATCTAGGATTTTTCTCAACACATGGGTATTTTTTGAAAATCGAATGTATGAATCAACTATGAAGAATTATAATTACTTAAAAAAATTTAGGAGTATAATGATGAGTAATTGTTGTTGTTCACTTGGAACTCACTTGGACCCATGTTTTTCCACAATTTCATAAATATTGGATTTGATTTGGTGAATTGATTGAAGATAATAAATATATCAATTGTTTATATTAATGTTAGTTATGTTGTTGCTTCATGAATTACCTTATATTATTGTTGGTTGTGCATTGTTGGGTGGTTAAAGCATGAATTCCTATGAAGATCAAGAAGATATGAATGTTGGTTCTTCCTTGAACTTAAGTATGAAATATGAATTGCTTAGATAGTAGTGATAATGTGTTATTGTGGTGTTGAGGACAAGGTCCCATCATCCTTAACCCTATACACTTGAATTAACTATAAAGTATGTATGTATGATATGGTATGGTTATTAGATGATTGAAAGGCAGTTCTAATGACTATATTGTAATGTTAAAGTGAAAGGTTTACTCACTTGCTAGTGTTTCTAATATTAAAGGATTGTTCTCACTTATGAACCTCTATGAGCTATTATGATAAGTGTTTGCATAAGAGTCTTGTAAAGGGTAATGTGAACTTATGTGATGACTAAAACTGAAAGTTCATGTAAATGAGATGGAGGTCTTACGTTTTGTAAGTCCGGCTCCCCACATGGGTTTCCTCACGTTTAGCAAGTCCGTATTCCCAATATAGGTATTGTCTCATGAGATGGAAACCCCCACATTAGCAAGTTAGGGTTTCTATTAACAATCTCTTTGACACTTAACTATGTGCCCCCATATGACAATATATTAGTGGATCCACTTATATAGCTATGTACGAAAGGTTACAACTTAGGCAAGTGCGAACCCTCTCTTTTCGGGTTGTGAGTAGAACACCGAATTCCATGTAACTCACACGGTCTAATGTTCGTTATTGCAACCTCTTTCCCTAATGTAAAAGTAAATGAATAAAGGAGATGTATGAACTCTTACTAGGGCTTTCTTAAGGGGTTCTACGTAGTGTAAGAGAGTGCACTTGTGGGATCCTATGAGATGGTTGTAGTAGTGTTCTCTTATGACTATGTTGACTATGAATTATGTATATCCTTACGTATATGGTAACTTATGATATGATATTAGGAATGTATGTATGAAGTGGGTCGCCTAATGTGATACTTAGTTTAGGATTGGGTTATGGAATTCTATTCTTTCCGTTGCACAAGTATTGCTTGGGTTGTCTACATGTTGGGATGATATCATGTTGGGTTGACTTATGATGCTTACTTTATATTCATATTGAATTTACTTGGTAAAAAGCATGTTTTGACAAAAATGCCCTTTTATACATGCATTGATGATTTTTATGCATAGAAGTCATATTTAGTACGTGTGATGTACTAACGCATATTTTGTTCCCTTTTTCTCAAACATTATAGGTTCGGGCCTTTGAGGAGATTTCAAGGCTATTTCTTAAGACACTTGGATTTGCTTCTCCAAGTTGGTGAGTCCTCAAGTCCGTGAACAAGAACCTATGTTCTAGATTTTTAGTTCTTTTGTTAAGTTGAAAGACATTGTTGTACTTTCCTATTTATAGACTTCTTATTGATGTAAGGGCTAAGTACTAATTTCTATACTTCTATTGTCTAGATGGTAAGATGTGAGGAAGTTATATTCTATTTTTCATATATGAAGTGAAGTTGAACTTCCAAAGTAAAAGTTTTAAATTTTCTACATTTTTATTCCATGATACATGCTATGACAAATGCTAAGGGCTTGTATAAGACCTCTTCGAGTTAGAATACTCCAATAACGACTAAGGGGTGTTGTCGAGTCGTTACAAACATGGTATAAGAAAATGAGGTTTAGAATAATGTAGGATTGATGTCACAAATACTATGTGAAGTAGATTCTTGTTCATGGGTGTGAAGCGCGCCACACTTGTGAATGACAGCCTATGAGATGCTTAGGAATTTTCACTCTTTCTATATTCATTAGTCGTTCCTAAGATTCTTAATTCTATATAGTCCTTCCTTCTTATCAAAATTTGGGTAACTTTCCTCATTGGACAGACAAACTTCAAATGGGCATATCTTCCTCATACAAGCTCGAAATATAGCAAACTCGATGGAGTTGGAAAAAGGATTCCCAAGACTTTATATCTGATATCTTATGGTACACCTGACTCATCATGTACTGAAAATTATGATCGTTTGAAGTTGACTCAAAACTCACAACTTAAGCATAACTTGCAATATTTTAGATTTTGCTATTTCCAATTTAGCTCTTTGATATACCAAGGTGTTACAAAAATAAACTCATATAAATAGAAAATTACTTTTAAGGCTCCAAACTTTAATACTTTATTAGATCATACAATGGACTACTTCATTAATAGCATATCTACATATAATATATTAATATGTGAGTGCAAAAAATATAAATTACTAACATTGCAATCTCCAATAGTCAATAATTATTGCGTTGAGCTTTTTTAATAGTACTCTAATTTTTGTTTGTATTGTTAATTAATTGCTTAAACTTGATCTTACCAACAGAGCCGGGGCTATGAATTGAACACCCTTCACCGAAAAATTATATGATATATGTAGGTCAAATATTACTTTTGTTAATCAAATTTGAGCTCGAAGCTCGTCTATTCAATCCTCCTCTTTCATATTCTTCTCTGTGCCGCCTTCATGATTCTCCTTTGTCTCCTTTAGATTATCAGCATTCAACCATGGTGGTGTACCACTACACATCTTCAACAGCTTCAGTAGGTACTCTTCCTCCTTATCTTCCTCATCTATTATATTTCTAATCTCTCCTTTATCTTGGTTTAGTATCTTCTAATTTTTAGAGCTACCACAATTTCTATTTGTGGAGCCAAATGTGCTTTGGATGTATACTACTCGACTTTTGCCAATTTCCTATTTTGCAAGCTTATAAGTTAGAGAAGGTAACTCTTTATTTCTCACTGATTTTAAGCACTGGTATTGGAAAAAACATGAGGTTTACATATAAAATCTTGTGAGACTCACCACATCTTGATTAATATAAATATTGTCTATACTGATCGTTTGTGTCCTTTATCTTTCTTGTTTTAATTATCAAACTTGCTGGTAGTTGTTCAAACTACCTGTATTCTTGTACCTTCGACTTACTATGAGCACTATTAACAATGACATCTACTAATTGATTTTCTTCACTTAATAAATGTTGAACTTTGAAGCTGGTTTTTTCCACAATTTGTCTTGCTTCTTTCACAATGTCTAGTATCTCCCATGATATTTTCCATTCCCTAAGCATCATTTTCCTGATTTACAATAACTTTCCTGAGCTTGTTTTTATGCAGTAACCTAACCCTCTTAGTACTGTTGTCGGGTCAAATATTACTTGATATTGATATATTAAGTATTTTGAACACCCTAAACAACAACAATGAGCCATAACTCAGTGGAAAAAGTGTGTCCAATGTAAACAATAGCCAAGTTCGAACAACTCTATCTATGTTTTGTATATTTTGTTTAATGTGGTCTACTATAAAAATAGTTAATTAAATGAAAACAAAATACTTTGTTGTATATAGAGTGGTAACTTAGTTGCAATAGTGTTTTGTATATTTTGTTTAATTTGGTCTACTGTAAAATGATTAATTGAATGAAAAATGAAATACTTTGTTGTATATACAGTGGTAGCTTAGTCGCGATAGTGTGAAGAAGGTTGTTTGCCATTGAGGTTCAGTTCCCCATGGCCACATTTATTTTCTATGTTGGGCTTTATTTCGGATG
Organism: Solanum sitiens; assembly: GCA_016801875.1. NCBI lineage: Eukaryota > Viridiplantae > Streptophyta > Magnoliopsida > Solanales > Solanaceae > Solanum > Solanum sitiens. Next base: position 768,627 of record JABWTJ010000269.1, on the reverse strand, counting down.
CCCTTCATGGATTTTCTGCCTATTCCACCGCTCACCAATATAATTGTGCTAATTCCAATACTTTTCATCTTGAGTTTAGCTTAAGGTTATGAATAATTCATTCCTAACCCTTTTTCTTCCGAAGGGGGAGAAGACTCGAAACACCCAAACTTTTCAACATTGTATTAGAGATGGCAACATTATAATTATGTTAAAGTCTTTCTATCTCCAAAATGAATCAGGTCACATTTGAGAAATGTGTGAGATGACAACATTATTAAGTAAATAACTAAAATATGTGTTGTTTAATCAGTCAAACATAATTTTTAATGACATTGTCATACGCTTCAACATTTTCAAAGAAAACATAAAGTTTTAATCAGGAAGTAAGAATTTAAATTGAACAAATTTCATGAGAAAATAAATTAAAGATGTGGTCAACATATATACATAAAACTAGACATGGTAATTCCATAAAAGCCCTTTGCGAACCAACACTATTGGTGGGAAGTCAAAAGATTAAAATATTAACTTTTTATCTACCTTTCACACTAAATATAATATCCTTCTCTAAGTCTTTTATTTCACCAAATCCCCATTTCTCTCTTTCATTTGCTTTCTATATTTTTTTTGTCTCTTCAATTGGTCAACTCGCTTGCTAAGAATGTCCCCCCTCCTCCACTTCCCATTCCCCATCCCCAATCTCCCCCTCCCTCTTCCCCTACCTTTTCGCCTCATCACATTTGCGAGAAGGCTACACCAACTACTGACACTGAGATCTTAGGGTTTTATGGGAGTAGCGCCCCCATCCACTTAGTCAATAATCCTGTTAGAAAAAGGGGAAACATACTGAATATTGGGGAAGTAACATCTGCGAGTTCGGGAAAAAAGGCCCAATATTGAATGTGTTGCCCCTGTATTTGGGCTTGTGCCTCAACCTGCACATATAAAAGCATCAAACTAGAATCACCAGATCTGTCAGATAGAATGAGAACTTGCTATGTATGTGAAATTGTGTTTTATACACTGACATCGTTAATCATTCACATGCATTCTCATTTGGAAGTGAGTTCATTGTTCCTGATTGAGACATAGATTCTGACTTGTTATCACATTCACCATCATTTGAACTACTTACACTTGATGAAAATTCCAATGATCTTAATGTTGTTGCATCTGTTGCTGTTGCTGCTCCAAAAGCTTCAACATTGGGCCTTTTTTCCCGAACCACAGGTGTTCCTTCTACAATATTAAACATGTTAATGGGAAGAATGAATGAATGGGAAGGAACATCTGTGGTTCGGTCCAAAATACCCAATGTTGAAGCTTTCAGAGCAGCAGCAGCGACGAATGCATTGCACTGAGATCGCTGAAGTTTTCATTAGGTGTAAGTGGTTCAAATGGTGGTGAACATGATGACCAGTCAGAATCCCCATCCCAGTTAGGAACATATGAACTTACTTCTAGATTAAGTTGCATATGAATGATCAATGATGTTAGCGTATTAATTTCACATACATAATAGGTTCTCATGCTCTTTGACAGCTTTGGTCATTCTGGTGTTTGTAATGGTGCAGGTGGAGGCACAACCGCAGAATGCAGGTGTATAAAGTTCAACATTTGGCCTTTTAGCCTGAACTTTAGATTTTCCTTCACCAAGCTTCAACGTGTTTTCTTTATTTCTATGAGGAGCATTAAATGAATGAATGGGGCACTACTCCCATAAACCTCTAAGATCTAAGTTTCAATAGTTGGTGTAGCCTTCTTGTGAACACGACGAGGGGAAGGGGCAGGCGAAGAGGGAGGGGAGATTGGGGAGGGGAGAGGGGGAGATATTCTTAGCATAAGAGTTGGTCATCGAAAGAGAGAAACAATAATGATAGAGAAAGCAAATGAAAGAGTGAAATGGGATTTTGTGAAATGTAGAGAAAAACTTAAAATTTTCACTTCCCACCAACAGTGTTAGTTTCAAAAGAGGTTTTATGGAATGATCATGTCTTGTTTTATGTATATATGTTGACCATATCTCTAATGCCCCAGAAATTCTATGACCTAAACTAGATCCTAACCCAATGAATTATTACCTAAAAAGGGGTAAATACAGGCCTAAGTGTTTGGGGAAAGAGTCGGGGAAGTTATGAGGGTTTAGAGATGAGAAGCGAAGAAAAAATTCTTACGGACGAAATTTGGCATTGCTCGCGCGTCTCGCCATGTCTCAAGATCTTAAAAATTTCAGGTTCTCTTTGCGGAGCTAACACGAGGTCTTCTGCCTCAAAAAAGCATTTTCTAAAAAATAATTTTCACCCTACTGCGCGTCGTGGACCCAAATCCAATTCTTGACAAATTTTGAGATATAATAAAAAGTCAAGTCGGACTTTTGTTTTATGGTCCAACTAGTGTAGGGGTGTTTTGGGTATTTGGGGAGGGTTAATCATATAGTTTTTAGTCATTTTACACCCATTCCCCAATCAAAAACATAAAACACTGAATTACAAGTCACAAAAAATATTAAAGCTCTTCCTTCTCTCTAGCTTCTATCTCTCTCCTAAAGCTCCATTAAAGAACTTTGGAGCTCCAAGAAGAGGATCAATTCTCAAAGTATTCAACTTAATTTCGTGGATAAATCTTCATTAAGGTATTGTTTCTTTAACTCTTGAGATTCCTTTCCGCAAGAAGTCCCTTCAAAGATGTATTCAAAATTCCCCAAAATCTAGGATTTTTCTCTACACATGGGTATTTTTTGAAAAACAAATTATGAATTAACTATGATGAATTATAATTACATAAAAAAATTTAGGTATATAATGATGGGTAATTGTTGTTGTTCACTTGGAATTCACTTGGACCCATGTTTTTCCACAATTTCATAAATCTTAGATTTGATTTGGTGAATTGATTGAAGATAATGAATATATCAATTGTTTATATTAATGTTAGTTATGTTATTGCTTCATGAATTACCTTATATTATTGTTGGTTGTGCATTGCTGGGTGGTTGAAGCATGAATTCCTACGAAGATCAAGAAGATATGAATGTTGGTTCTTCCTTGAACTTAAGTATGAAATATGAATTGCTTAGATAGTAGTGATTCTATATCTAATGTGTTATTGTGGTGTTGAGGACAAGGTCCCATCATCCTTAACCCTATACACTTGAATTAACTATGAAGTATATATGTATGATATGGTATAGTTATTAAATGATTAAAAGGTAGTTCTCATGATTATAATGTAATGTTAAAGTGAAAGGTTTACTCACTTGCTAGTGTTTCTAAAGTTAAAGGATTGTTCTCACTTATGAACCTCTATGATCTATTATGATAAGATGTTTACATAAGAGTCTAGGAAAGGCTAATGTGAACTTATCTGATGACTAAAACCAAAAGGTCATGTATATGAGATGGGGGTCTTACGTTTTGTAAGTTCGGCTCCCCACGTGGGTTTCCTCACGTTTAGAAAGTCTGTATTCCCAATATAGGTATTGTCTCATGAGATGGAAACCCCCACATTAGCTAGTTAGGGTTTTTACTAACAATCTCTTTGACACTTAACTATGTGCCCACATAGGACAATAGATTAGTGGATCCACCTAGATAGCTATGTACGAAAGGTTACAACTAAGGCAACTGCTAACCCTCTCTTTTCGGTGTTGGAGTAGAACACCGGATTCCATGTAGCTCGCATGGTCTAATGTCGGTTATTGCAACCTCTTTCCTTAATGTAAAAGTAAATGAATGAAGTAAATGTATGAACTCTTACTAGGGCTTTCTTAAGGGGTTCTACATAGTGTAGGGGAGGGTATGGACTTCTCTTACACATTGCATTTATAGGATCCTAAGAGATGGTTGTAGTAGTGTTCTCTTATGACTATTTTGACTATGACTTATGTATATCCTTATGTATATGGTAACTTATGATATGATATTAAGAATGTATGAATGAAGTGGGTCGCTTAATGTGATACTTAGTTTTGGATAGGATTTAGGATTCTATTCTTTGCATTGCACAAGTATTGCTTGAGTTGTCTACATGTTAGGATGATATAATGGTGGGTTGGATTATGATGCTTACTTTATGTGTATATTGGATGTCATAAAATACCATGTTTAGTAGAGTCTTGTTCATGGGTGTGAAGCGCGCCACACTTATGGATGAGAGGATATGAGATGCTTAAGAACTTTCACTCTTTTGATATTCATTAGTCGTGCCTAGGAGTCTCAATTCTATCTAGTCCTTCTTTCTTATCCTTTTCTTGTGCTTAAAAGAAATTAATACAAAAGGACTAATGGTAGAAGGGTCGAGGAGGATAATGTGAATAAGGTGGTTCCCCCTCAAGCTCCTCAAAACCCTCAAGTTACTATTGAAGAAGTGGCTATGTCTAATTTCGAGATAAGGGCATCTATTCATAGTTTGACTCAATTGTTGGAAACTCAAGTGGCTAGGGACACTAGGGTTAGAGTGAACCCCAATGCTAGCACTACCGCTTATAGGATTAGGGACTCACAAGAATAAATCCCCCTACTTTCTTTGGCTCCAAAGTGCAGGAGGACCCGCAAGGGTTTATTGATGAAGTGTTCAAGGTGCTAGATGCTATGGGTATGTCTTCACAATAAAAGATGGAACTAGCCGCCTATTAACTCAAAATGTGGCTCAAGTTTTGTATGAGCAATGGAATGAGGAAAGGCCTATTAGAGAAGGTATGGTTAGTTGGGCTTCATTCAAGACGACTTTCCTTGATAGGTTCTTCCCCTTGGAATTAAGGGAGAGGAAAATGCAAAAATTTATCAATCTTCGTCAACGGGGTATGAGCGTGAAGGAGCATAACCTCAAGTTCACTCAACTTTCCAAACATGCTCCTACTATGGTGGCTGCTTTTAGGGCTAAGATTAACAAATTTGTTACGGGATATCCGAACTTGTGTTTAATGAATATAGGTCAGCTATGTTGATTCCTAGCATGGACATCTCTCGTCTCATGGTTCATGCCGAACAAATTGAGGAGCAAAATCTTAAGCAAGTTGGTAAGGAGTTGAAGAGGACAAGGGCCGAAGATAGAAATTCATCTAAGGCTAGGTCTCAGGTTCAAGATAAGCCAAGGTTCAAGAAGAGGTTATCCAACCAAGGTCCTCCTAATACTCCAAGGGTCAACAAAGGTAAAGTGTCTACCCCCAAGCCTCAAGAGGGAAAAAATGGTGGTTCTTATGTTGAGAAGCCTATTTGTGGAAAGTGTGGTAGAAAACATGAAGGCAAGTGCCTAGTTGGCACATGTAATTGCTATAGTTGTCGTAAAGTGGCCACAATAAGAGGTACTGCCCTATGTTGAAGGCTCAAGAAAGGGAAAATGCTCAAGCACAAGCAAGTGCTCCAAATCCTAATGCTCTTAAGAAGAATCGCTACTATGATCTCCAATACTGAGGTGATCAAGAGAGCTCTCCGTATGTTGTTATCGGTATGTTGCAAGTATTTTCAATTAATGTTTATGCATTGTTGGATCCCGGTGCCACTTTGTGTTTTGTAACTCTTTTAGTGGATATGAAATTTGATATGCTTCTCGATGTCTAATAATGAATCATTTTTGGTTTCTACTTCGGTGGGTGATTCTGTAGTTGCTAAAAGAGTTTATAGGGGTTGTACCATATCATTGCCTAATAGAGTCACATTGGTTAATTTGATAGAACTTGATATGTTATAATTCGATGTTATTTTGGGGATGGATTGGCTACATGCTTGTTTTGCTTCCATTGGTTGTAGAACTCGGGTAGTAAAGTTTAAATTTTCTAATGATCCCATTTTAAAATGAAAGGAAGGAAACTTAACTCCAAAAGGTCGAATTATTTTGTCTTAAAATTTATAAGTTGATTTCTAAGGGATGTCTCTATCATATTGTGAGAGTCAAGGATCTTGAGTACGAGACTCCTCCATTAGAGTCGGTCCATGTAGTGAAGGACTTTTCGGAAGTCTTTCCTGATAATTTTTCTGGAATTCCTCCCGAACGGAAAATAGATTTTGGCATCGATTTATTGATGGATACTCAACCTATTTCAATCCCTCCTTACCGGATGGCCCTGGCTGAGTTGAAGGAATTAAAATCTCAACTCAAGGATTTGCTAGATTAGGGTTTTAGTTAACCAAGCATATATCTGTGGGGTGCCCTGGTGCTATTTGTAAAAAAGAAATATGGGTCTCGATTACCGACAATTGAACAAGGTCACTACAAAGAATAAGTATCCATTCCCTAAGATTGATGATTTGATTGACCAACTCCAAAGAGTGAGTTACTTTTTGAAAATTGACTTAAGGTTTTGTTATCACCAACTTAGAGTGAGAGGTGTTGATATTCCGAAAAGGGCATTCCGAACTAGATATGATCATTTTGAATTCTCAGTGACATCCTTTGGTCTTAGAAATGCCCCGGTGGCTTTCATGGACCTTATGAATCGAGTTTTTAAAAGTTATCTTGATTTGTTTGTGATCGTCTTTATTGACGACATCTTGATATACTCTAAGAGTGATAATGATCATATGAACCATTTGAGGATAGTGTTGCAAGTCCTCAAGGATAAACAATTTTTTGCTAAATTTAATAGATGTGAGTTTTGGTTGAGATAGGTTGCTTTTCGTGGTAACATTGTCTCTGGTGAAGGGGTAGAGGTCCATCTGAGAAAGACAAATGCAGTCAAAAGTTGGCCTAGACCTTTGAGTCCCACCGACATCCAAAACTTTTTGGGTTTGGCCGGGTACTATAGGAGGTTCGTTGAGGGATCATCTTTCGAATCTCCATTAACTACCTTTACCCAAAAGAAGTCCAAGTTTGAATGCTCAGAATCATGTGAAAAGAGCTTCCAATTATTAAAAGATAAACTCACCTCCGCTCCGGTGTTACTTTACCAGAGGGTACCAAAGGGATTGTGGTTAATTGTGATGCTTCTCGAGTAGGTTTGGGTTGAGTCCTCATATAACATGGTAAGGTTATAGCGTATGCCTCTAGGAAACTCAAGGTGCATGAGATGAACTACCCAACTCATGCCCTTGAGCTAGCGGACGTAGTGTTTGCTTTGAAAATTTGAAGACATTACTTATATGTAGTTCATTTATATGTTTTCACCGATCACAAAAGCCTCCAATATGTTTTCACTCAAAAAGACTTAAATGTACGTCAAAGAATGTGGTTCGAGCGTTTAAAAGATTATGATATGTGTGTCTTTTACCACTGCGAGAAAGCTAATATGGTTGTGGATTCTTTAAGTCGAATGTCTATGTGGGACTCATGTTTTTGATGATAAGAAGGAGTTAGTAAAAGAGGTACATAGGTTGGTCGGTTGGATGTTCGACTAGAAGAATCTCCAAAGGGTGGTTTAATGGTTCGACATAACTCCGAGTCATCTTTAGTGGTTGAGGTGAAATCTAAGAAACATCTTGATCCTCTATTGATGGAGTTGAAGGAATCGGTTATTAATAAATCTATAAAAACTTTTTCTCAAAGAGATTATGGGGTGCTTAGGTACCAAGGAAGGTTATGTTTACCAGATGTGGATGCCCTAAGGGAAACAATCTTAGAAGAGGCCCATTGGTCCCGATATTCTATCCATCCGGAGGCCACAAAAATGTATCGTGACTTGCACGAGATTTATCGGTGGAATAGAATGAAAGGGGATATAGCAAACTTTGTGGCTAGATGCTCAAATTGCCAACAAGTCAAGGTCGAGCATCAAGGACCGGGAGATCTAACTCTAGATATTAATATCCCCACTTGGAAGTGGGAAGATGTCAACATGGACTTCGTGGTAGGTTTGCCTCGTACCCGTAAGCAACATGACTCCATTTGGGATGTTGTGGATAGGTTGACTAAATAATCCCATTTCCTTCCCATCAAGGTTTTTTATTCGGCAGAAGATTATGTTAGATTGTACATTTAAGAGATCGTAAAGTTGCATAGGGCCCTTTTGTCGACCATTTCAGATAGAGATGCCCAATTTACTTTCCACTTTTGGAGGTCTTTCCAAAGTGGGAAACTTAGTACTGTATTTCACCCTCAAACAGATGGTCACGCGGAGTGCACCATCAAACCCTAGATGACATGTTGAAAATGTGTGTCATTGATTTCAATGGTAATTGGGATGACCACCTACCTTTGATAGAATTTTCCTACAATAATAGCTACCATTTGAATATTTCTATGGCACCATTTGAAGCACTTTATGGTAGGAGGTGTCGATCTCCGGTTGGATGGTTTGAAATGGATGAATTTGCTTTTCTTGGTCCCGAGGTAGTGTATGAGGCCACGGAGAAACTTCGAATAATAAAAGATAGGTTAAAAACAGCTAATAGTTGGCAAAAGTCATATGCCGACAATAGAAAAAGGGACCTTGAGTTTGAAATAGGTGATTGGGTCTACTTGAAGATTTCACCCATGAAAGGGGTAATGAGGTTTGATAAGAATGGGAAACTTAGTCCCCGGTATGTGGGCCCTTATAAAATCTTGAAGCGAGTCGGGAAAGTTGCTTATGAGTTGAAATGTCCAAATGAATTGGCCCCAGTTCACCAGTGTTCCATGTTTCTATGCGCAAAAAATATATAGGTGACCTGGTTTCTATTCTCCCTCTAGAAGGTTTAAGGATGAATGAGAACCTTTGTTATGAAGAGGTTCTGGTTGAGATCTTATATCGACAAGTTGAGAATAAGGAATAAAGAGGTTGCCTCTGTAAAAGTCTTATAGAGAAACCATCTAGTTGAGGGTGCAACATGGTATGCCGAGGCCGACATAAAGTCCCTCTATTTTTTTCCTCGCACACCTAGCCAAAGTTGAGGTTAGTAGTTTCTCTTAAAGTGAAGTTTTGTATAATGTTGAAATCATCATGGTTTTTTAATATGTGCATATTCTTGTAGAATTTCATGCTTAAATTGAGTTTTCATGAATTGTGTTCCTCATGGTTGACTTGCACTTATATGTATTGGGTTATATGGTTCTCATGAGAGATGCATTGAGCATCCTTATATTGTTTTGAGATGAAATTAGCATGTTAACTCTTTAATAATCACATTGAGCTCATGTTGAAATGAAGAAGGTAGTTCCTCCTTGTATGATATGAAATGATGAGCTTTTGTAGGTAATGAGTTTTGGATTAATTTCCTATGTTTAAATGCTACGATTATGTGTTGAAACGAGTTGAGAATTCCTACTATGAGTTGTTACTCATTTTTATATTGCTTGTTATTGGGTTACTAGTCTTGAGTCTTTTTCCCCTATAAAAGGGTTAAGGTGTCATACGGGGATGAATGTTCCCAAAGGGGGGATATTGTAACGCTCCAGAAATTCTATGAGCTAAACTAGAGCCTAACCCAATGAGTTATGTCCTAAAAAGGGGTGATTACAGTCCTGAGTTTTTGGGGAAAGAGTTGGGGAATTTGTGAGGGTTTAGAGATGAGAAACCAAGAAGAAATTCTAACGGACGGAATTTGGCATTGGCAGCGCGTCGCACGCCTGGCTCCAGATCTTAAACTTTCAGCTCCGTGTCGCAGAGCTAACAAGAGATCTTCTGCCACAAAAAAAGCATTTCTACAAATGAATTTGGACCCTACTGCGCGTCCTGGACCCACCTCCAATTCATGACAAATGTCGATATTTAGTGAAAAGTCAAGTTGGACTTTTGTTTTAAGGTCCAACTTGTGTAGGGGTATTTTGGGTATTTTAGGAGGGTTAATATATATCATTTTTAGTCAATTTACACCCATTTCCCAATCAAAAACATAAAACACTCAATTAGAAGTTAAAAAAAAATATTAAAGCTCTTCCTTCTCTCTAGCTTCTATCTCTCTCCTAAACCTTAATTAAAGAACTTTGGAGCTACAAGAAGAGGATCAATTCTAAAACTATTCAACTCAATTTAGTGGCTAAATCTTCATTAAGGTATGGTTTCTTTCACTCTTGGGATTCCTTTCCCCAAGAGGTCCCTCTAAAGATGTTTTCAAAATTCCCCAAAATCTAGGGTTTTTCTCTACACATAGGTCTTCTTTGAAAAACAAAATAATGAATAAATTATGATTAATTATGATTACTTAAGGTTGTTTAGGTGTATAATGATGGGTAATTGTTTTCATTCACTTGGAACTCCCTTGGACCCATTTTCTTCCCCAATTTCATAAATCTTGGATTTGATATGGTGAATTAATTAAAGATGATGAATATATCAATTGTTTATATTGATGTTAGTTATGTTATTGCTTCATGAATTACCTTATATTATGTGTTAGTCATGCATTGTTGGGTGGTTTAAGCATGAATTCCCATGAAGGGAAAGAAAGTAGGACTGTTGGTTCTTAGGTAAGTATGAAATATGAATTGCTTAGATAGTAATGATTCTATATCTCATGTGTTATTGTGGTGTTGATGTGAGGGAGCCCGCATCCTTAACCCTATACACTTGAATTAACTATGAAGTATGTATTATGATACGGTATGAATTTTATATGATTGAAAGGTAGTTCTCATGATTATAATGTAATGTTAAAGTGAAAGGTTTACTCACTTGCTAGTATTTCTAAAGTGAAAGGATTGTTTTCATTTATGAACCTCTATGAGCTATTATGATAAGATGTTTACATAAGAGTCTAATAAAGGCTAATCTGAACTTGTGTGATGACTAAAGATGATTACTAAAGGGTATATATGTGTAGCAACGAAAGGGCATGTAATTGAGATGGGGGGTCTCACGTTTAGTAAGTCCGGCTCCCCACATGGGTTTCCTCACGTTTAGCAAGTCTGGATTCCCAATATAGGTGTTGTCTCATGAGATGGAAACCGCCACCTTTAGCAAGTTAGGTTTTCTAGTGACAATCTCCTTGACCCTTAACTATGTGCCCACATAGGCTTCTAGCTTAGTAGATCCACCTAGATAGCTATGTACGAACACCTTAGGCAACTGCTAACCCTCTCTTTTGGGTGGAGGAGTAGAATACCGGATTCCATGTAGTTCACATGGTCTAATGTCTATTATTGCAGCCTCTTTCCCTAATGTAAAAGTAAATGAATAAAGTAAATGTATGAACTCTTACTAGGGCTTTCTTAAGGGGTTATACATAATCTAAGGAAAGGTTTTGAAACTTCTCTTACACATTGCACTTGTGGGATCCTAAGAGATAATTGTAGTAGTGTTCTCTTATGACTATGTTGACTATGACTTATGTATGATCCTTACGTATATGGTAACTTATGATATAATATTAGGAATGTATGTAAAAAGTGGGTTGCTTAATGTGATAATTAGCTTTGGATAGAGTTATGGGATTCTATTCTTTGCATTGCACAAGTATTTCTAGGTTTGTCTTCATGTTGTGATGATACCATGTTGGGTTGGATTATGATGCTTACTTTATGTGCATATTGGTTTTACTTGGTAAAAAGCATGTTTTGACTAAAATGTCCTTTTATACATGCATTGATAATTTTTATGCATAGAAGTCATACTTAGTACGTGTGATGTACTAACCCATATTTTTTACCTTTTTTTCTCAAACATTGTAGGTTCGGGCCTTTGAGAAGATTTCAAGGCTATTTCTCAAGACACTTAGATTTGCTTCTCCAAGTTGGTGAGTCCTCAAGTCCGACGACAAGACCCTATTTTCTAGCTTTTTAGTTCTTTTGTTATGTTAAAAGACATTGTTGTACTTTCCTATTTCTAGACTTGTTATTGATTTAAGGGCTAAGTCCCAATTTCTAAACTTATATTGTCTAGATGGTATGATGCGATGAAGTTAGATTCTATTTTTCATATATGAAGTGAAGTTGAACTTCCAAAGTAAAAGTTTTAAATTTTACGCATTTTATTCTATGATACATGCTATGACGAATGCTAAGACCTTGAATAATACCTCTTTGAGGTTGAATATGTCGGTAACGACTAGGGGTGATCTCGAGTCGTTACAAACTTGGTATCATAGAATAAGGTTGATAATAATGTAGGATTGATATCACAAAATACCACGTCGAGTAGAGTCTTGTTCATTGGTGTGAAGCGTGCCACACTTATGAATAAGAGGCTATGAGATGCTTAGGAACTTTCACTCTTTTATATTCATTAGTTATGCCTAAGAGTCTTAACTCTATCTAGTCTTTCCATCTAATCATAATTTCGGGTAACTTTCTTTACTAGATAAACTAACTTCAAATGGGCATATCTTCCTCATACGAGCTTGAAATGTAGCAAACTCAATGGAGTTGGAAAGAGGATTTCCCAGACCTTTCATTTGATATCTTATGGTCCACCTGACTTATTATGTACTGAATGTTATGATCGTTTGAAGTTGACTAAAAACTCACAACTTAAGCATAATTTGCAATATTTTAGATTTTGCTATTTTCAATTTAGTTCTTTTTGAATTTTAGCTCCTTGAAATACCAAGGTGAAACAAAAATAAACTCATATGAATAGAAAATTACTTTTAAGGCTCCAAACTTTAATACTTTATTAGATCATCCAATGGACTACTTCATTAATAGCATATCTACATATAATATATTAATATGTTAGTGCATAAAATATAAATTACTAACATTGCAATCTCCAATAGTCGATATTATTGTGTTAAGATTTTTTTTATTGTAGTCTTTTTTTTTTTTGCATTGTTAATTAATTGCTTAAACTTGATCTCACCAACAGGGCCGAAGCTATAAATTGAACACCCTTCATCGAAAAGTTATATTATATATATAGGTCAAATATTGCTTTTTTTAATCAAATTTGAGCTCAGAGCTCGTTTATTCAATCATAAATATAAAAAAATACATGTATGTCTGACCAAATTTTAAAAAGGAAAGTTAGCCCAAAAATATCAATACCCTTGTATTTCTTACCCTAGTTTTAACATTTTTCCTATTTGTTTCTGAACCCTCCCCTTTCATATTCTTCTCTGCGCCGCCTTCATGATTCTCCTTTGTCACCTTTAGATTATCAGCATTCAACCATGGTGGTGTAGCACTACACATCTTCAACAGTTTCAGTAGGTTCTCTTCCTCCTTATCTTCCTCATCTATTATGTTTCTAATCTCTCCTTTATCTTGGTTTAGTATATTCTGATTTCTGGAGCTAACACCGTTTCTAGTTGTGGAGCCAAATATGCTTCTATCAATCTTCCTCTCTATGACAACGGACGATGTTCTTTGGATGTATAATCCTCGACTTTTGCCGATTTCCTCTTTTGAAAGCTCAAAAGTTAGAGCAGGTATCTCTTTCCGATTTTAAGGATTGGTATTGGAAAAAACATGAGGTGTACATATAAAATATTGTGAGACTCACCACATTTTGATTAATGTAAATGTTGTCTATACTGATTGTTTATGTCATTTATCTTTCTTGTTTTGATTCTGAAACTTGCTATTTGTGCTTTGTTCATGCTTAGAACTCTTCTGCAATTAGCTGGTAGTTGTTCAAATTAATTGTATTCTTGTACATCTACTAGCTGATTTCCTTCACTGTATAAATGTTTAACTTTTAAGCCATTTTGTTCCACAATTTTTCTTTCCTCTTCCACAATGTCTAATATCTCCCATAATATTTTCCATTCCCTAAGTTTCAATTTCATGATTCCTAGTGATCTTTTTCTACAATAACTTTCCTGATATTCTTTTTTATGCAGTAAATTAGCCTTCTTAGTAATGTTGTCGGGTCAAATATTACTTGATGTTAATATATTTAGCATTTTGAACAACTAAACAACAATAATGAGTCGTAGCTCAGTGGAAACAGTTTTGTCCAATGTACACAATAATGAAGTTTGAATCACTCCATCTATTTTTTTTGTATATTTTGTTTAATGTGGTCTATTCTAAAATGGTTAATTAAATGAAAAACGAAATACTTTGTTGTATATAGAGTGGTAGCTTAGTGGCAATAGTGTGAAGAAGGTTGTTTGCCATTGAGGTTCAATTCCCATGGCCACTGTTTGTTTCTATGTTGGCTTTATTTTGGACACCCTTCATGAATTTTCTACCTACGCCATTGCTCACCAATATAATTGTGCTAATTCCAGTACTTTTTATCACGAGTTTAACTTAAGGTTATGAATAATTCATTCCTAACCATTTGCCTTCCTAGAAGGGGGAGAAGACTCGAAACACCCAAACTTTTGAAATGGTATTAGACATGGCGAACATTATAATTATGTTAAAATCTTTTATTTCCAAAACAAATCAGGCCACATGTGAGAAATGTGTGAGTTGAAAACATTATTAAGTAAATAACTAAAATATGTGTTGTTTAATCAGTCAAACATAATTGTAAATGACATTAACATTTTCAAAGAAAATATAAAGTTTTAATTAGGAAGTAAGAATTTAAATTGAATAATCTCATGATAAAAATAAATTCAAGATGTGGTCAACATATATACATAAAACTAGACATGGTAATTCTACAAAAGCACTTTGTGAACCCACACTATTTGTGGGAAGTGATAAATTAAAATATTAACTTTTTCTCTACCTTTCACACTATATATAATATCCTTCTCTAAGTCTTTTATTTCACCGAATCCCCGTTCCTCTCTTTCATTTGCTTTCTCTATTTTTTTTCTCTCTCTTCAAATAGCCAACTCTCATGCTGAGAATGTCCCCCACCCACTCCTCTTCTTACCACTCCCCACCCCAATCTCCCCCTCCCTCTTCCCCTGCCCATTCTCCTCTGAGAAGGCTACACCAACTACTGATACTGAGATCTTAGGGGTTTATGGGAGTAGCGCCCCCATCCACTTAGTCAATGATCCTCCTAGAAAAAGGGTAGAAATGCTGAATGTTGGGGAAGTAACATCTGCAGGTTCGAGCCAAAAGGCCCAATATTGAATGTGTTGCACCTGCATTTGTGCTTGTTCCTCAACTTGCACCTGTACCAGCACCAGTACTAGAATCACCAAAGCTGTCAAAGAGAATGAGAGAATGAGAACCTGTTATATATGTGAAATTGTGTTTGATACACTAACATCATTAATCATCCATATGCATTCTCATCCGGAAGTGAGTTTGTATGTTCCTGACTAGAACATAGATTCTGATTGGTCATCACGTTCACCATAATTTGAACCACTTACACTTGATGAAAACTCCAACTATCTCAATGATATTGCGTCTGTTGTTGTTGCTGCTCCAAAATCTTTAACATTGGGCCTTTTTGCCTGAACCACAAGTGTTCCTTCCCCAGCATTCAACGTGTATAGGGGAAGCTGATGAATACATGGGAATAAATACATGTGGTTCGGGCAAAAAGACCCGGTGTTAAAGCTTTTGGAGCAGCAGCAGCGACGAAAGCATCAACATTGAGATTGTTGGAGTTTTCATTAGGTATAAGTGATTCGAATGGTGGTGAACATGATGACCAGTCAGAATCCCCATCCCAGTCAGGAACATATGAACTCACTTCCAGATGAGATTGCATGTGAATGATCAATAATGTTTGCGTATCAAACACAATTTTTACATATATAACAGGTTCTCATGCTCTTTGACAGCTCTGGTTATTCTGTTGTTGGTACTTGTGTAGGTAGAGGCACAAGCGCAAAATTTAGGTGTATCAAGTTCAACATTGGGCTTTTTTGCTCGAACCTCAGATTTCCTTCAGCATGCTTCCCCTCTTTCTAGGAGGAGCATTGACTGAGTGGATTGGGGCACTACTCCTATAAACCCCTAAGATCTTAGCGTGAGTAGTTGGTTTAGCCTTCTCGCGAACATGATGAGGGGAAGGGGAAGGGGAAGAAGGAGAGGGATATTGGAGAGGGGGGAGGGGGGATATTCTTAGCATGAAAGTTGGACATTGAAAGAGAGAAAAAATAATGATAGAGAAAGCAAATTAAAGAGATAAATGGAGAATTGATGAAATAAAAGACTTCGAGAAGGATTATATATATATAGTGTCAACGATAGAGAAAAACTTAACATATTAACTTCCCACCAATAGTGTTAGTTCAAAAAGGGGTTTTATGGAATGATAATGTCTAGTTTTATGTATATATGTTAACCACATATGTAACGCCCCAGAAATTCTATGACCTAAACTAGACCCTCACCCACTGAATTATGACCAAAATGGGGTAATTACAGTCCTAAGTGTTTGGGGAAAGAGTCGGGGAAATTGTGAGCGTTTAGAGATAATAAACGAAGAAGAAATTCCAACGGACGGAATTTGGCATTTTATCACGCGCGTCACGCGCCTTGCTCTAAATCTTGAAAAATTCAGCTACGCATCGGGGAGCTAACACGAGTTCTTATGCCTCAAAAAAACATTTTCGAAAAATGAATTTGGACCCTGTTGCGTGTCGCAGACCCACCTCCAATTCTTGACACTTTCGAGATTTAATGAAAAGTCAAGTTGGACTTTTGTTTTAAGGTCCAACTAGTGTAGGGGTGTTTTGGTATTTTTGGAGGGTTAATATATATATATATTTTAGTCATTTTACACCCATTCCCCAATCAAAAACACAAAACACTCAATTAGAAGTCAAAAAAAATATTGAAGCTCTTTCTTCTCTCTAGTTTCTCTATCTCCTAAACCTCCATTAAAGAACTTTGGAGCTCCAAGAAGAGGATTAATTCTCAAAGGATTCAACTCAATTTCATGGCTTAATATTCATTAAGGTATAGTTTCTTTCACTCTTGGGATTCCTTCCCCCAAGAGGTCCCTCCAAAGATGTTTTCAAAATTCACCAAAATCCTTCTCTACACATGGGTCATCTTTGAAAAACAAAATTATGAATCAATTATCATGAATTATGATTACTTAAAGTTGTTTAGGTGTATAAAGATGGGTAATTGTTGTTGCTCGCTTGGAATTCCCTTGGACCCATGTTCTTCCCCAATTTCATAAATCTTGGATTTGATATGGTGAATTGATTGACGATAATGAATAGATCAATTGTGTATATTGATGTTAGTTATGTTATTTCTTCATGAATTACCTTATATTATGTGTTGGTTATGCATTTTTGGGTGGTTGAAGCATGAATTCTCATGAAGGGCAAAAAGGTATGAATGTTGGTTCTTCCTTGAACTTAAGTATGAAAGATGAATTGCTTAGATAGTAATGATGCTATATATAATGTGTTATTGTGGTATTGATGACAAGGTTCCCTCATCCTTAACCCTATACACTTGAATTAACTATGAAGTATGTATATATGATATGGTATGATCGTTATATGATTGAAAGGTAGTTCTCATTATTATAATGTAATGTTAAATTGAAAGATTTACTCACTTGCTAGAGTTTCTAAAGTGAAAGGATTGCTCTCACTTATGAACCTCTATGAGCTATTATGATAAGATGCTTACATAAGAGTCTAGTAAAGGCTAATGTGAACTTGTGTGATGATTAAAGATGATTACGAAAGGGAATAGATGCTTAGCACCGAAAGGGCATGTAAATGAGAAGGGGGTCTCACGTTTAGTAAATCCGCTCCCCACAAGGGTTTTCTCACATTTAGCAAGCACGAATTCCCAATATATGTGTTGTCTCATAAGATGGAAACCCCCATGTTTAGAAAGTTAGGTTTTCTAGTAACAATCTCCTTGACCCTTAACTATGTGCCCACATAGGACTCTAGGTTAGTGGATCCACCTAGATAGCTATGTACTAAAGGTTACACCTTAGGCAAGTGCTAACCCTCTTTTTTCGTTGTTGGAGTAGAACATCGCAATCCATGTAGCGCACATGGTCTAGTGTCGGTTATTGCAACCTCTTCCCTAATGTAAAAGTAAATGAATAAAGGAAATGTATGAACTCTTACTCGGGCTTTCTTAAGGGGTTGTACATAGTGTAAGGGAGGGTATGGGACTTCTCTTACACTTTGCACTTGCGGGATCCTAAGAGATGGTCGTAATACTGTTCTCTTATGACTATGTTGACTATGACTTATGTATGATGCTTACGTATATGGTAACTTATGATATGATATGAGGAATGTATGTATGAAGTGGGTCGTTTAATGTGATACTTAGCTTTGGATAGGGTTATGGGATTCTATTCTTTGCATTGAACAAGTATTGCTTGTGTTGTCTACATGTTGGGATGATATCATGTTGGGTTGACTTATGATGCATACTTTATGTGCATATTCGATTTACTTGGTAAAAAGCATGTTTTGACTAAAATGTCCTTTTATACATGCATTTATGATTTTTATGCATAAAAGTCATACTTAGTATGTGTGATGCACTAACTCATATTTTCTTCCCTTTTTCCCAAGCATTGTAGGTTCGAGCCTTTGATGAGATTTCAAGGCTATTTTTCAAGACACTTGGATTTACTTCTCCAAGTTGGTGAGTCCTCAAGTCCGAGGACAAGATTCTATGTTCTAGATTTTTAGTTCTTTTGTTATGTTGAAAGACATTGTTGTACTTTCCTATTTCTAGGCTTCTTATTGATGTAAGGTCTAAGCCTCAATTTCTATATTTCTATTGTCTAGATGGTATGATGTGACGAAGTTAGATTATATTTTTCAAATATGAAGTGAAGTTAAACTTCCAAAGTAAAAGTTTTAAATTTTCCTCATTTTTATTCTATGATACATGCTATGATGAATGCTAAGGGCTTGTATAAGACCTCTTCGAGGTCGAATACACCGGTAACGACTAAGGGGTTCTCTCGGGTCGTTACAACATCTTTAATTTATTTTCTGATGAGATTTGTTTATTTTTAATTTTTATTTTCTAATTAAAATTTATAGGTTTTCTATGAAAATGTTGAAGCATGTGACAATGTCATTTGTATTATTTTTGACTGATTAAATAGAACATATTTTTAATTAATCACTTAATCATGATTTCAACTCGCACATTTCTCTCATGTGGCTTGATTCGTTTTGGAGATAGAAAGATTTCAACATAGTTATAAATTGTACTATCTTATTTTAATGCTTAAGATATTAGGGAAAATACATGTTTTATTTATTTAATTATATCTTCAACATAATCTATCTTTTCATCTTGGCCTAGTTTCCTATTATAGGTCAACACTTAGAAATAATTTGGGGGGGGGGGGGGGGGGGCAAGACTTGAAATTAGGATTAGAACTGCCTATGATGATCAATGTTGAAGTATGTAACTATCTCATTTAAAAGATTTAAGTCATAGAGAAACTCATGACTTATGGTTCCTTACATTCGGACCTCATTTTTTATCATGGCCCAAACACATGAAAATTCTCTTTTGATAAAGAGCGACAGTTTGACTCGAGCCCTAGACTAGTACAATATATTTTGATACAATGTTGAAGTGGGTGACCATAATTAAGCGATATATTTAATTTTTATTTTGTTAGTTCATTTATTAAAAAGAGAAATCTTAAAAAAAATTACCTTAAACTTTGACAATGATGATTTTTCTAGATTCTGGACTTGAAGTTGGAGACTTGGAGTTCTTTCTGTGGAAAATAAAAGGCAAATTTAGACAAAGAAGAAAAAAAAATTGGAACTTGAAAAGTGGGTGAAGGAAACTTTTGAAGTCTTTTGATTTTAGAACTTTAGAATTTTTCTTTTTTTAAACAAACGTGTATTTTTAGTTAATAAAAAAAAGAAGCAAATTGTGTCTAGCTGGGATTGAACTTGAGACCTTGGTGTTAAAATCTGGCTGTCAAACTAGTGAATCATCCAGCAACTTCGAGAATGGTTACACAAGTTATTATTTAATATTTCTTTAATAATTATACAAATAATATATCGAGTTTGGTCGGATGACCACGAGTTTCGATGAACCAATTTTTATACATAACTTTGCCCCTATAACTTTACTTAGCTTCTGATGGAGAAAAGGAGATTAGAGAGAGAATGGGTGAATGGGAATAGTTAATAGGGTGTTGGGGGTTAATTGGTACCAGGTTATTCTAAAGAGGTTGGGTCATTGGGTTAAAATAGGGAATAGGATATGTTTTTTAAAAATTCAGGTAATTGGGTCAATTTTGGATATTTCGTCCAATGAGGGGTAATTTTGGTGAAATTAGTAACGGGAGGGGTAAATTTAACTTCATTTTAACAAAGAGGCTAACGTCAAACAATAATATATATATATATATATATATATATATATATATATATATATATATATATATATATATATATATATATATATATATATATATATATATATATATAGATAGATAGATAGATAGAGAGAGAGAGAGAGAGAGAGAGAGAGAGAGAGAGAGAGAAAGAGATCTGAAAGGGTTTAGGATTAAAAGGAACGGGTCAGGAGTAAAATGTGAATGAGTCAAAAATTAATCCGATCTTTACTAAATGAGATACAAAAAATAAGTAATTATATTATTAACAAGGGTGAGACTCACACTCAGGCAATGAGAATACATATATTGTGCAAAGAGTGTGTATTTATTGTGATTCAAAAATGTTATGTGGGGTAATAGGATGCCCGCAAAGTTTAAGTAACTTTTTGAAAATTCGGAACAACTTCAGGTGTCACTTTATGTCTTTTCTCATTTTTAAAATCAAAGATCGGGGGGGGAGGGGGGATGAGGCAAATACATTTTAAATATTGGTCAAAATTTGTACCGTTTGATTCTTTAAAAAAAACATAACAAGTAATTTGAAATAGAAAAAATAATAATTGAATCGGATAGATTGAAAACTACCTCACCAAGTAATGGTTTTGTCTTTGAATTTCTATTTTCCTAGTTTTATATGATAAAAATTAGTCAATTAACGGAACACACCGAAATTGTCTTCAACTTCTTTTTTGTGTTTCATACCTAATATTGAAAAGGTGAGAAACGCAATTAAATTATCAATCATTAGTTTGAGAAACACACTAAACTATCATTTTTTAGTTTCATAGCTAAACCATGGAGAGTGTGAGAAACACACTTAAAATATCATTTATAAGAGACGCAAATTCAAATCCAACACTTATCAAATTATCATGCTAGAATAATCAACAAATGTTCATAAAACTATAGTAAGCCATAGTCTACCTCAAAGTAAAGACACACACTCCACATCTGTAAGTTGGAACTTGTTCCTTCTAAGTCACCTCTAAATGATGCCACAATTGAAAATGTGATTTTGGTGTCAATACGATCATGTTCACACCCAAGTTACAAAAATAAAAATTGGCCTATAAACGAGCCAAAAGGCATTGTGGAACCCGCACAAGGAATCTCAAAATTGACTCCTGATAATTGTTAGGATTTGGCCCTAACTTTCTTACTTTATTTGAAATTTTATATTTTTTTCCTTGAAGAAAAAAGTCAAAGTACTACAATAAATGCTTGAATTTTTTTCTGGAAGGAAAATATAATTTTCTTCCAAATTTGGTTTATTCTTTCCTTAGAGGAAAAGTTTGGAGATCTATAAATTAAATATCTCTATTCTCATACATAACAAAATAGCTTTCACAAAGTAGACCAAATTACAAAAATAAAAATTGAACTAAAAATGAGCCAAAAGGCATTGTGGAACCGCACAAGGAATCTCAAAATTGACTCTTGATAACTGTTAGGATTTCGCCCTGATTTTCTTTCTTTATTTGAAGTTTATTTTTTTTCTTAAATAAAATTCAAAATATTACCAAAAATGCTTGAATGTTTTCTGAAAGAAAAATATAATTTTCTTTCAAAATTGGTTTATTCTTTCTTTAGAGGAAAAATTTGTAGATCTACAAATTGAAGATCTCTATTCTCAAACGTTTAAGTGTTTATTTTATGGGGAGATTTATTCTCTCAATAGTTTAAACATTTTTCTCTTATATTAGTTTTCATATAATAATATTATGTTTTTAATTTAAGATTTTATCATCTGATTTATCAACCATATAATATGCAATCGTAAGCTTCCGCATGACGCCCTAATCACCTTCATAACCAACAAGTGGTATCATAACACAGGGTTCAATGACCCAGGCTCATCAAGGTTAAAGACAGGTTCAAGGTGGTTTCAAATCAATTTGCTGATAAAGAAGATTTTTGACCAACTACATATGGAAAAGAGATTTAAACCATATTTTCAACATTTCTATTGTTGCATCTTTGAAAATAAAATAAAAATATTTTTAAACCATTTTAAACCATATATTTTAAACTTTATTTTTAACCATGGCAAGCAGCAGTGATGAAGACTATATGAACAAGAAAGATTAAGAACATAGATCAAGTTTTGTCAAGAAAATTCAGCCAAAAGCAGAGATTTATTAGAGTTTTGCCCTTATTTTCTTTCTTTATTTGAAGGTTATTTTCTTTTTCTTAAAAAAAATCAATGTATTACCATAAATGCTTGAATTTTTTCTGAAAGAAAAATATAATTTTCTTCCAAATTTGTTGTATTCTTTCCTTAGTGGAAAAGTTTGGAGATCTATAAATTGAAGATCTCTATTCTCATAGCATAACAAAATAGCTTCCACAATGTAAACGTTTAAGAGTTTAGCTTATGGGGAGATTTATTGTCTCAATACTTTAAATATTTTTCTCTTATATTAGTTTTCATATAATAATATTATGTTTTTAATATAAGTTTTTATCGTATGATTTATTAATTATATGATATGCAATTGTAAGCTTCTGCATGACGCCCTAATCGCCTTCATAACCCAACAATAACGCTCAAATCGCTCCTCGAAACTAATCAAAAGAGTGAGCAGTTGTCGTCAATAAAAATACTCATCTAAGAGTCGGGATCGAATCGCACAAGAAACAATGTAACCAATTGAAAAGATGAAGGTTAACCAGATACTAGTTTGATCCTAGACATACAAAGTACAAAATTATCAAATAAAAGGCACTTTTTTCTAATTAAACTACCAACAGAGGCTAAGAAGATATCAAGCAAGGGATGTATTAGAATTGAGAAAACTTGAGATTCAATCAACGTTCAACGATCCATTGCAATTCAATTCAAGATCAATCACTAATAAGTAGGCTAAACCATCTTCAATTACACTAATTATCACTACAACAAATATGATGTATAGCTACGAAATTATTAGCTACGACATCAAATTCGTCACTAATATATGAAAAACATACTTTTAGTGACAAAACATAAGAATTCGTAGCAAAGTTTGTCCACTAAAGTTTCCCACCAAAAAATTATTTGGCGCCATTTTGTTAAGTAGTGTTAGTCACGAACTTAAAGTTATCGGTGACACATTATTTCGTCACTAATAGTGTATGTAGTTCATGAAAAACTACGACATCAAATTCGTCACTAATGATTTGCTTTTAGTGACAAAATTTACTTTTCGTGCTTAAATATATGAGACACACACTTTTAGTGACGAAACATAAAAATCCCTAGCAAAGTTTTGTCCACTAAAGTTTCCCTCCATAAAATTAATTTGTGTCATTTGTTAAGTACTGTTCGTCACGAATTTAAAGTTATCAGTGACACATTATTTCGTCACTAATAATGTATCTAATTCATGAAAAAATATTTTCTGTCTTATTATTTATTAAAGTTTGGACACAAAAAAATTTCATATAAAATTATATGTTGTTACAATATCGACAAGTTAGAGTTCTTAGTTAAATTTGTCACAAATGTTTAAGCATTTTGGAATGATTTTTCTTTTCGTAGTTAATATAATACTTTTAGCGATGAATCACTAAATCGTCTTTGTATACTTTTAGAGACAAACCTTTAGTGACGACTGAGTGATGAATTATTTTTTGTCACACAAGATTTTTAGTGAGGAAATATGATTTATTAATGCCGAAATTATTTGTTAAAATTTGTTGTAGTATATCTTTCAATCTCAAAAAGTTTTACTGTATCTCAATCACACAAATACAAAATAACCCACTACCTTAACTTAGACCTCACTTTAAATGAAGTCTTACACCGATCAATGAAACCCTAAACATTCATCTTTCACTTTCAAATTTAAGATTCAAAGTCGAAATGTGATTATCAATTTAATTCTCCACTCTAATCAATCTCTTTCATGCATCAATCGGAGATCGATAAGATTGAGTGTGAACTCTAATCTCATAAATTCAAACATTAAAACTAGATTGGACCTATTTCATGAAATCAAGCATGGAAATAAAGAACTACAAAAGCAATAGAGAAATTTGTCACGACCCGAGTCTACACCCTGGACGTGGCCGGCACTCGAAGACCATTGTTGGTCCCCAAACGAACCCACATCCTGGCTGACTACAAGCGGAAGACTAACTTAAAATACAAAAGCATAAAACTGAAATGAACAACTCTCAATAAAAATAATACATTCAACTAGCCATAAAATAGGCAGCTTTATTCTTTAAAACATTTAATAAAATAAATTATTAATACAGACTCCTCATACTGACTATATATGAAGCCTCTAACTGATAAAGATTGTAGTCGAGACAAGACCCATGACCTCCTACCTAAACTGAAAAGTAAATGAAATCCTCCGGATGTAGGGAGGCTCACCATAGCTAAATTGAATCTCGAATGTATCAACGAAGCTCCTGTTGATGATCCTGAATACCTGTGTGTGCATCATGAGAAGATGCAGGTCAATTGGCTCAGTACGTGGAATTTACGAGCATATAAGGGGAATTCTAAAGCACAACATAAGCTTAATACTTGAATAAAAAGGAAATATACTTACCTTTTTTCAACTCAACTCAAAGAATACTCAACTCAAATATTAGATACTAAACTTAAAGATATGATACTCGACTCAATGAAGTATAGATTAACTCAATATACTCAACTCTTGATACTCAACTGAACTCATTTCAATTTAAAGAAGTTTAAAACAAGTGCAATATAAATAAAAGTTGTTTAAAAACATGATGTTAACTCAAGATAATAATATCATAAAATACATACCATGATCCCTCTCAAAGTCTACTTGTGCAATGCCTAAATGAAGCCTCATACCCCCATTCATGCTAAGAATAACCCCTTGAGAAATCATGTAATTAATATTGTGGGAGTTTCTCTAACCGACAACCACCACTATGAGCCTAAGTGGTGATACAACATCTCGTCCACGCTGTCAGAATTGTCCTATACTTTGTCGTCGCATAGAACATCCTCTACCTAGTGGATCCACTAGCTAACTTATGTGATCATCTAAAAAGTATGACACGTTAATACTCATGATGTCTACATGGTTTACATGGGTACTTGAGTTATCTAAACTCTCATTCCCATATCTGTGCTCAATACTACTCCCAAAACATACCTTAGCTCATACTTTTAATAAAACTTCCTTTATTTGGGTTGAGATAATTAATTGAACCCTTTAGCTTTAAAAAGCTCCGTTTGGAATCAATGTTCCCCTTTTAGTTCAAAACTTTTTTGGAACTCTTAATTGAGTCTTGAAACAAGTTACTATAAGTTGTAGAAGAATCCTCAAAAGGACACGATGGGATTCTCTCACAAGGTTCGGAAGAACTCTCAAAACTTTATGTTGACTTTACCTTGAATTTGAATTATTTTTCAAGGTTATGATTCATCTTAGGAATGATTTTTAAGTGTTCATAATTAGTTTAAAGTGTTTAGAATCAAAAGGAGTGAAGATACACTTTAAATGAGCTCAAACGGGACAACTGATGGACTAGGAGTGGGGGCAGGCAACTTCGGCGTGATGCGCCAGCCCCTAACATCAGAGAGTACATTTGGGCGCACTGCAGGCGTGCCGCCCCAGCCCTCTGGGGGGCGCCGCGCCAGCATCCCCAAGGCACGCTTGCGACAAATTTTGCTCTCATTTTATAACCTTAAATCGCTTTTAATCGATTTCTCTTCTCAAGTTTTCCTTAGATTCAATTGACCAACCTAAGTAAACGCTAATACACTCAAAACAACACTCCAAAAAACCACTTTCATCAAAACGCCAACAAGACAAGATCTATAATGAACATCAAGAACACCTATCAAGAACGTAAATCCTTCAACTTTTTAAGAATGGAATTGCGCTAAAAATAACATGTTTGGAGTGTGGGTTAATAAACCCAACACTATGGAAGCTTACATACCTCTTAGGGATTAGACCAATGGCAAATATCCGCAACTAAACTCAAGAACGTCGATGAACGCCTTCATCCTATCATCTTTTCTCCTATTTTCTCTTCTTGCCTCTTCTTGAACTATCAACTGAAACCCTAGGTGTATATTAGGATTTTAAAACTGAACCTAAAAGGATTAGAACCCTAAAATATTACTAAAAACGAATTAAATCTTATTGGGTAAGGAAAGAACCAAAATACCCCTCACTATTTTCGGCTAACTTTTCTTAATTGGACAGCCTAACTTCAAAAGGCCATATCTCACTCATCCAAACTCGAAAATTAGCAAACCAGACGGATTTGGAAAGATAATTCAAAGAAATTTCCTATGATATCCTCTAGCACACCTAACTCATCCTGTTTTAGGAGTTATGATCATTTGAAGTTGACCCAAAACTCATACTTAGCTTAACTCTCAAAATTTCAGATTTTTGTTATTCCCAATTTAATTCTTTTTGGAACTCTTGGTGCTAAATCTAGAGAACTGACCTTAATACTTAAGAAATATTTAATTCCTTGGTAAAATCTCACTCACTAGGATTAACGGCTCAAGTCTTAGTTCAAAAAAAATTTATGGGGTGTTACAATATCTCCCCCTTGGTATCATTCTTCCTCGAATGACGACTGGACTTGGTACGTAATGGATTACTCTTACTAAGGTCTTAATCTAATGGTCTTTCTCTTACTAAATTCAAGCTGCACTAAAATCCTTAAGTTCAGAATATATACCTCTCTATAGGGATGCACATCCCAAAACTATTACTCTTTATCACCATATTCAAGAATAGAAATCTAACAACTCCATGAACTCCGAATCACCTCCTTATGAAATTCTCAACACTTGACTTGATTTTTCATCTTATCATCTCCCCCTTGGGTCTAAAGCTAACACTTGAAATCTATGGACTTATTCCACCTCTCTAACTGGTGTACATTCTCTTAATGCTCTTTTACTCTTGTGATTTAGCCACACCACTGCCCTTATCTAAAGGTTAGGTTCTCTACTATTAGCATTCATTGCAACAACCATCCCAATTCCTCACCTATTCTATGTCAAATCTACCATATAAAATCTCATGAATAATCAACATCACCCTCATGTTTCCATTCCTTTGATCATGACACTCATCTCAAATTCAAGATTAATGTTTATTACTAAACCCGAATAACAATATGATTGCTCTACTATACTGTACTTCATTACTACTATGGAAATTTGGAAACACTTTCCCACTAGGACTTCATGACAATTAGTCAATCCTTACCTCTTAGTTTGCATAATCGAATTACCATCACCTTCCACTTCGCAACTTAAGTACTACTTACTCACCTTCTTCGCATTATCTATCAAATAGCTCTATCATTATCTAAATAAGAGGTTCTCCTTTCAAAATTCAAAAGCCTAGAATAGATCTATCATTGTATGAATACTTTTGTTCTTATATTCAACACTTATACTTGGTCATTATCTATCCAATGACACTTCATCACCAACTCTTTTCTAGTTAAGGTATACTCTAACTCATATTGACTTGCAACACTTACTCTACCTCCTATCTTGAACTCTTTACAACTCTTCACTTCTTAGTCTACCCATAAGGGAAAACTCTTCATTATCTAGGTGCATGACTAGAATATCATAGTTTTCCAAAATACCATCTCCTTTTCATAGATCTTTATACCTCTGCATACTTTCCTCTAATTATGGCTCTTTCACTAGTACTGCTCATGATCTCATAACTCATGCTACTCTTTTGAGTGAAAATCTTACCCAAGCTCTAAACATACTTTTTAAAAAGGTCCTCAGCTGAAACATGGCTTAAAGGAAAGAGTACCACTCGCTTTTAGCTCAAACGCGCGATTCAAATGAACATGGGTGCATTCCTTTGAAACTGAACACTTAACTTACTTTTGGGCTTCTCTTAAGCCCCTCTAGAGTCTCATGACTTTCTCAAGACTCTTGATAAGAACAACTCATCCATAAGGATCCTTTAACTTTACTTTTCAACCACCTCTAGTATGATGGGTAGTCAAATGAATATGAGAATGCATGAGTTAGAAAAGATCTCTATGACGTAGCTCTATTGCACGATTAAGAGTATGAAATGAGGGAAACTTTTCTTAAATGCCTATAGTTTCTCATTCATAGAAGTGGGGCCCTCACACTCATAAATAAGATCCTATTGAAACGGCTTCATAGACACCCTAGGACAATTAAACTCTTTGCTCCAATACCAAGTTTATTACAACCCGAGTCTACACCCTAGACGTGGACGACACTCGAAAATCATTGCTGGTCCCCAAGCAAACCCTCATCCTGGTTGACTACAAACGGAAGACTAACTTAAGCATACAAAATCTTAAAACTGAAATGAACAACTCTGAATAAAAATAATATATTCAACTAGCCATAAAATAGGCAACTTTAATCTTTAAACCATTTAATAAAAAATGATTAATACAGACTCCTCAACTATACTGACTATCTATGAAGACTCTAACTGAGAAAGATGTAAATCGGCACAAGACCCACGACCTCCTAACTAAACTGAAAAGTAAATGAAATCCTCCGGATGTAGGGAGGCTCACCATAGCTAACTTGAATCTCGAATGTATCAACGAAGCTCCTGTTGATGATCCTGAATACCTGTGTGTGCATCATGAGAAGATGCAGGCCAATTGGCTCATTACGTGAAATGTACGAGCATATAAGGGGAATTCTAAAACACAACATAAGCTTGATACTTGAATAAAAAGGAAACATACTTACCTCTTTTCAACTCAACTCAAAGAATAATCAAGTCAAATATTAGATACTAAACTTCAAGATATGATACTCGACTCAATGAAGTACAGACTAACTCAAGATACTCAACTTAAGATACTCAACTGAACTCATTTCAATATAAAGCAGTTTAAAACAAGTGCAATATAAAAAAAAGATGTTTAAAAACATGATGTTAACTTAAGATAATAATATCATAAAATACATACCATGATCCCTCTCAAAGTCTACTTGTGCAATGCATAAATGAAGTCTCATACACCCATTCATGCTAAGCATAACCCATTGAGGAACCATGTAATTAATATTGTGGGAGTTTCTCTAACCGACAACCACCATTATGAGCCTAAGTGTTGATACAGCGTCTCTCTCACGCTGCCAGAACTGTCCTATACTTTGTCGTCGCATAGAACATCCTCTACCTAGTGGATCCACTGGCTAACTTACGTGATCATCTAAAAAGTATAACAAGTTAATAGCCATGATGTCTACATATTTTACATGGAGACTTGAGTTATCTGAACTCTCATTCCCACATCGGTGCTCAATACTACTCCCAAAACATACTTTAGCTCATACTTTTAATAAAATTTTCTTTCTTTGGGTTGAGATAATTTACTAAAACCTTTAGCTTTAAAAAGTTCCTTTTGGAATCAATGTTCCCCTTTTAGTTCAAAACTCTTTTGGAACTATTATTTTCCTTTTAACTTAAATGTGAAACATTTATAAACCTTTAGGGAATACTTAGTTCCCTTATAGCTTTTGATAAATGAACTCAACTCTTGCTCTTTTCTTGACTTGAAAATTAACTCTTAGGGAATACTTAATTCCCTTATAGCTTTTGAGAATTTAACTCAACTCTTTAATCTTTCTTGACTTGAACTTTAAGTCTTTAAAACAAAGTGAAAACGTTTGTGAAAGACTTTAGAAAACTTTATAAACTTTACTTTGACTTGCTTCTTAAATTCTAGACTTTACTCTTAACTTTTCTTGAATTGAAGTATGGATTCAAGGTTCACGATATCATGTGGATAATTTCATGAATTTGAAATTGGAGGGTTCATGCGGAATTATGAGCATGAACTACTCAACTCGATATTTCAAATATACTTTTTATCTCAAGATTGTTCGACTTATAGTGTTCATGCAGAATTATGGAATGAACAACTCAATTCGAAGGTCTACATAACTACATGGAACTAATGAGTACAACTCTTCTCATTCTCTTACATACTTCCTCCAATATTAGCTCAAATAATTAGTTGATCTCGAAAGATTCATAATTGAACTCAAAAGCTTTCTTGAACTTTACTCTTAACTCTCTTTTGAATGTGAATTATGAATTCAAGAGTTATGGTTCATGATATGAAGGATGTAGGTGATATTATAGACTAATGAATACATTCTCCTTACTCTCATTCTCACTTACTTGAGTCTTGAAATAAGTTACTAGAAGTTGTAGAAGACTCCTCAAAAGGACTCGAAGGGATTCTCTCAAAAGGTTCGGAAGAACTCTCAAAACTTAATGTTGACTTTACCTTGAATTTGAATTATTGTTTCAAGGTTATGTTTCATGTTAGGAATGATTTGTAAGTGTTTAGAAGTAGTTTAAAGTGTTTAGAATCAAAAGGAGTGAAGATACACTTTAAATGAGCTCAAACGGGACAACCGATGGACTAGTAGTGGGGGCAGGCAACCATGGCGTGTTCCGGGCGCGGGGAGTCAGCCCCTAACATCAGAGAGTACATTTGGGCGCACTGTAGGCGCGCCGCCCCAGCCCTCTGGGCGCATCTGGGGTGCGTCGCGCCAGCATCCCCCAGGCGCGCTTGCGACGAATTTTGCTCTCATTTTCTGACCCTAAATCGCTTTTAATCGATTTCTTTTCTCAAGTTTTCCTTAGATTCAATTGACCAACCTAAGTAAACACTAATACACTCAAAACAACACTCCAAAAAACCACTTCCATCTCAAGAAATCATCAAAACGCCAACAAGACAAGATCTACAATGAACCTCAAGAACACATATCAAGAACTTAAATCCTTCAACTTTTTGAGAATGGAATTGCTCTGAAAATAACATGTTTGGCGTGTGGGTGAACAAACCCAGCACTATGGAAGCTTAATACCTCTTAGGGATTAGAACCATGGCGAAAATCCTCAACTAAACTGAAGAACGTCGATGAACGTCTTCATCCTTTCATCTTTTCTCCTATTTTCTCTTCTTTTCTTTTCCTGCCTCTTCTTGAACTATCAACTAAAACCCTAGGTGTATATTAGGATTTTAAAACTGAACCTAAAAGGATTAGAATCCTAAAATATTACTAAAAACGAATTAAATCTGATTGGATAAGGAAATGACCAAAATACCCTTCACTATTTTCGGCTAACTTTCCTCAACTGGACAGCCTAACTTCAAAAGGTCATAAAAACTCGGCGGCTTTGGAAATATAATTCAAAGATCTTTCCTATGGTATCTTGTAGCACACCTAACTCGTCATGTGCTAGGAGTTATGGGCATTTGAAGTTGACCCAAAACTCATACTTAGCTTAACTCTCAAAATTTTAGATTTTGTTATTCCCAATTTAATTCTTTTTGGAACTCTTGGTGCTAAATCTAGAGAACTGACCTTAATACTTAAGAAATTTTTAATTCATTGGTAAAATCTCACTCACTACGATTAATGGCTTAAGTCTTCGTTCGAATTTTTTTTTTTGGGGTGTTACACAATTAATCAAACATATGACTTTGTCTATTTCTAGCACAAAATCCCCAATTCCATACAAGTCATTTTGCCCACATTTATTGTAATTAAGAACAAGGAATGAAGAAAGGTAAATGATATTACTAAAATAGAACACAATCTTCAAATCCACAACTGAAATGCGAGTTAGCTGAACCCCGCATCCTCGCTCAAGTGGACAGCTGGCTGGTTCGCTTAAGCAACCAGTGCTCCGCAGATGCAATAGCTTAGACTTATTTTTTTCTGCCAGGTTTGCTCTTTTTCAGCTCTGATTCCACTTTTGATCAACATTTTCTTTCCCAACATTAGAACTCCTGAAACAGCACAATTCATAGCCTAATTAGCCTCTTTCTCTACTTTGAGTGCCACAAAATCATATGAAAAGAGCTCTAAATGAGTCCAAATTCAACACTCGTCAACTCGTCAATGGATCCCAATCACTCAAGTAACTTGTGTCCCGAAAATGAGCACAAATTGAGCTTGAATATGCCCCAAAAAAGTTTGACATGCAGGTATTCAGGATCATCAACACACATTTCGTTGAGGTTGAGTGATATTTCAATCGATTTTGGTGAAACTTCTTATATTCCAAAGGACTTCACCTTTACCTTACAGCTAGTAGTGTTGAGATGTCGTAGGTCTTGTCCCAATCCTTCTATTATTTGATAAACAAAATAGAATATATATTTTTCAAAGAAAATTAGTTTACACTCCCCCTCCCCTCTCTCAGTGCCATCTTCTCCACCACACCTGAAAATCTCTTTTGCAGAAATAACCCCCCATACCCCTCAGCCCTCACCACATAGACCCATTTCTAAACTCTCTCTATCTCTCATAGAAAAATTCATTTGAATTTAACGTAAAAAATACACAAATTATTAAAATCAAAGAATTCGTGTTTTCATCTAATAATAATAAAAAATAAATTGAGTTAAAAAAATTTATTAACCGTATCTAAGTGTGAATTCACCATTTTTTTCTATTTACATTTTCTCATTTCCATTTTAAATTTGTATTTATATTTCTTACCGTTGTTTTGTGGGGGAGGAAGAGAATATAAATTAAGGGTGTTGATATCTATTTCTTCCAGTGAAAAAGGTGGAGAGCAGTGATGCTATGTAGCTATAGAAAAACAATACAACGAAGAAGAAAATCAATTTTTTTTTAAAAAAAATAAAATAAAATTGGATTGAGAACAAGTATGGTCTGAAAATTTAGATCTTCATCGAAGGAGTTTAAGCTTTTGAAAAAATGATAGGGGTAGTTACTTGAGAAACGAAGAAGAAAAAAAGAAAAAATGAGTAAATAAAAGTTCTCACACACCTTTAGTGAATGGATCACACGCACTGTCAACATGACACGAGTCCTACTACAAATATTTCAAACGAACGAAGTCTACTTGAAATGTCCAAATGAAATCGCCAATTATAAGAGATCGCGGATAGATTTTGCTTATTAATATAGAATCTTATTTAGATAAAAACTAAAAAGTTCTTAAAACATAGTTTGTCAACGGTGATCACCTGCCCCATGTGAAAGATTTGTGTAGAGTGTAGAGATAGACGATCTTGCCAACTAAAATGAATATGAAATGTTACCAGAAACTCAATCACTCTCTAACTAAACCCTTTGATTAAACAATCATAGTTTGGCTGCTACTTAAATATTTGTTTTCCCAAATTTCTTAAATTCACCAATACAAAGTGTAGAAAATGATTTCACATCTTTTGCAAAACCCCTCTACCCTTAACTTAGAAGCTAAGGGAAAATCATTGTTGTTTGGAAATTCTATCATCCATCAAATTCCCACGCTACTTTACCTTAAACCATTAGGCTGTAAAGTAAAAAAATAGACAATTTAAATATCACTCCAATATATACAAATCTCATAGTTTTGATGGTAATGCGCCATCAATAATTAAATAAGGCATAGTACATACTCCCTCCGTTTCACAAAGAATGACCTAATTTGACTTGGCACGGAGTTTAAGAGTATAAAGAAGACTTTTGAATCTTGTGGTCCTAAATTAAAATTAGGTCAAATGTACAAAATTGCCCTTTGATCTTGTGGTCTTAAACATGCTATGCGGAAAGTTGTTACAAAAAAAAGAAAGAGGTCAATCTTTTTGAAACATACTAAAAAGAAAAGGAGGTCATTCTTTTTTAAACGGAGGGAGTAAATATTTCTCTAACTTATTGACTTCAGTTCATATTTATATCCTTCAATTTTGGGTGTGTATAAACAGACATTTAATCCTGAATAAAACTGAAAAAGAAAAAACATATTTACAAAAGTGTTTATTCAAAATTAAAGAACAAATGTCAGTTATTGAGGCCAAGTTAAAAATGTATTTTATGTATTAAATTACTGACCATCATTTTGATGGTCACGTTAGAAATAGCTGTGTAAAAGGAAATGTGACACCAAGAATTACGAAAACAATAATGCAGTGATGGTAGGAAATTAAAAAAGACAAAAGATCAATGCATGGTTTAATATGAATGTTATTTTATTGAAAAAATATAGCTGCCCTTGTCTGTGTTTGGTTCAATCATATTATTATTACCTAAACTGAAATATATAAAATGCACTCAACTACTAACTACGTTGCTTAAATAGTGTATAACCCATATATTATTCCTCATGTCCTTTACTTTTATCAATTTTCCTTCAAACCTAATATAACAATGATGATACCACTGTAATAATAATAATAATAATAATAATAATAATAATAATAATAATAATAATAATAATAAGGATGGTAGGCTGGTAGCAAGCAACCAAGTTAATAAATTAAGAGATTTAAAATAGTAATAATATATTTCCAGTGTGTCAATTTATATGATTTACTTTTCTTAATTAACATAAATTTCAAAAGGCTTTTTTTTATATGTCGAGTTTATATGAAATGTAACGGAGAGAATAGTATTTAATTGGTAGAAAGAAACCTCTTGTCAAGGTTATTCAAACGTAACCAATATTGTTTCTTGTATTTAATCAGCCATAGACTACCTAACTAAAACAAAGAAGAAGAAAAAAACATAAACAAAAACAGAGTCACTCTGCTGCCAAAGGCTTCAAAGCAATGAAGCCACCTCCCTCTTCTTCTTCTTCGATTCTCCGAAAGAATCGTCTTTCTCCTTTCCTATTCACTCTATTAGCCTTCATTGTTTTTGTCACCATTCTTTATAGTGAGGATTTTAGCTGCATTTTTAGTCAGCTTGAGTATTCTAGTCTATCTGCTCCTCCCAATTCAATCTCAAGAATCAGTAAGTAACTAACTTATATACACTATCAACGCAATTGTACTTCATTAAAATTGGATGTTGACTTGATTGTGTTGTGAATAATTTTTGTAGACAAGAACAACAAGAAGTTGCCATTTGCCATTGGAGAGACAGAGGATGGCTGCGACGTGTTCAGTGGTAGATGGGTTCACGATGATAGCCGGCCACTGTACGAGGAAGAGGAGTGCCCTTACATACAGCCACAATTGACTTGCCTGAAACAAGGCAGGCCAGACAAAGATTATCGACAATGGAGATGGCAACCTCATGGCTGCTCTCTTCCAAGGCACGTTATGTTTTAACTCTATTTTTCTCATATTCTCTATGTACTTATCATTAGGCCACCAACATAACATTGGACATTAGTTATAGTTACAAATAAGTGACACTTGAAATATAATTATTTAACTTGATCAAATTGATGAATCAGGATCAGTGACGGAATCAGGATTTTCATAGAGATCAAAATATGAAGAAACAAACACACCAACTAGTTGATGGGTGTTCAACATATAATATACATACATAAACAATAATTTTAATCATATATAAATAACGTAATTTTCCGATTCAGACCAAACCCCTAGCTCCCAGCTAGCTCTTGGTCAGGATGATGTAAGATCTAAGCATTCTGTAGTTACTATTACAATACATGAGAGTGAAAAATAAGTACTTGCATATATTGTTAGCGTATTTTAGAATCCAAACTTTTAGTACATAACAAATAACCTTTTAAGTTTTGGATCCGTCATAGACATGTGACGTGAAGAGAGAGGCCATGAAGAAAACCCTGAGTTGATTGCTAGTTACTCGCCGCTAGCTATTTTTGGTTTTGAGAAATGATTATTGATAGTTAATCTGGTTAATTTCTACATTGTACTCTTCGTCTTTGATAAGGTTGGTTTATTGTGTAGTTCAAGTTCTCTGTTTCATATTCTGATTTAGAAGGCAAAGATTATGGTATTTCAATAATATGATCAATGATTTAGCTACACTTCCATAATATTGCAGTTTCAACGCGACACTAATGTTGGAAACACTTCGTGGGAAGAGGATGTTATACGTGGGAGATTCGTTAAACAGAGGACAATATGTTTCGATGGTTTGTCTACTCCATAGACTCATACCTGAGAATGCCAAATCCATGGAAACTTTTGGTTCCCTCACTGTTTTCACTGCTAAGGTGCTGTCATTTTGAAGTTACATATAAAATTTTATGACTAGCTAAGTCGATTTACCAAATGTTTCCTAGCTTGAACTAAATCAATACTGCAGGACTACAACGCAACTATTGAATTCTACTGGGCACCATTTCTTCTAGAATCAAATTCAGACGATGCAGTTGTACATAGAATATCTGATAGAGTAGTACGAAAAGGCTCAATCAATAAGCACGGAAAGAATTGGAAAGGCGCTGATATAGTCGTTTTTAATACTTACCTTTGGTGGATGACTGGCCTAGAATTCAAGATTTTGTAATCATCTATCCCCTTTCATTTCATTCGATTATGTTTTTTTACTAATGATATAAACATGAAATTGACACAGGCAAGGGTCTTTTGAGGATGAAGTGAAGGATATAGCAATGGTATCGACAGAGGATGCATATCGAATGGGAATGAAGAGTATGCTGAGATGGGTGAAAAAGAACATGGATCCAAAGAAAACCAGAGTTTTTTTCACTAGCATGTCACCTTCCCATCAAAAGTAACAATTCAATTTTCTTCGAAAAATATTAAAATTTGAGGGTAAAATATAAAATGTATGAATATCATTTTATTTTATTTTTGCAGGAGCATAGATTGGGGTGGAGAACCAAATAAGAACTGTTACAATGAAACAACAATGATCGAGGATGAGAGTTACTGGGGATCAGATAGTAGAAAAAGCATAATGGAAGTGATTGGACAAGTGTTTCGTAGATCAAAGGTGCCGATTACATTTCTCAACATAACACAACTCTCGAGTTACAGAAAAGATGCACATACATCAATTTACAAGAAGCAATGGAGTCCATTAACAGCGGAACAATTAGCGAATCCTGTTAGCTATGCTGATTGTGTACATTGGTGCTTACCTGGTCTTCAAGATACATGGAATGAGCTTTTATTTGCTAAACTTTTCTATCCTTGATATCATCCACCAAACACAATTTTTATCTACTACTAGTATAGTTAATTACCTAGTATTTTATTTTTTTTCATTTCTTCTTTTGGGTGAAGAAAAAACTGTGTATAAATGTAATGATTCTGCAAAGATAAAATCTTGCAAAATGTGAAAAAGAATTATTGCAAAGAGAATTGTTTAGCAATATTATCTTTTCCCATAATTGGAGCATCATAACTTATCCTATTTGATTTTTTGTTTCATTTTTCCAGATGTAAACTCTATTATATTTTTGCCATCGCAAATTGTAAATAACTATGATGTTTGAATGTACGTTTAAGATGATAGTGGTGTTTTGATGATTGATAAATTATGTATAAGAGACCATATATATTGAGGTTGAAGCATACACAAAGACAAATATGCGTTAGAGTGAGAAGAGTTCGAGTCTTCAAGACGAAAATAACGTATTCCTACCAAATTTATACATACGGTTCTTGAAGTTTTTAATAGTTCGTTGGTTCAAAAGTAATATTCCCTCCGTCTCATTTTATATGTCACATTTTTACTTAATGATGTAATTTACCCTTCCACCCTTATTTAATGTTTTCTTAAGTCAACTTTATGATAAATGATGAATACATTTTCAGGATTAATTATACTATTCTATCAAGGGTATAATAGGCAAAATATGATAATTATGCATAAATTTTATAAAATAACAAGTATTGTAGTATAACTATTTATAAAAAGGAATGATATATATAGTGGGACGGAAGAAATAACATATTGATTACTTTCTTAAATAATTATAGTAGGTATTGTTTTGTACTATATGTAAGGGACTTTATTGAGTCACTGAATAAGAAGAGTAGAGATGATATATAGAGATATGGAATTTTTGGGAGCAATTATTTAGGTGAACCTAGAAATTTAGCGTAAGATTTTGGAAAAATTCGTGAATTTTGTCTTCCTTTAGCATGGAGTTCACGCTAAATACTTATATTGATTTATCGCAATTAATCTTCTTAATTATATATAGTTGCTCAAGAAATCTGATTCTTTGAGTGCCTAAATAGCAGTCAAAGCAAAAATATGGGCCCACTTATGGCATATTTCTTTGATCAGGATTTGTATTTTCTTTTTTTCTTTTTTTTTTTTTGTTGACATTTTATTTAGCATCCACTTCTTATATAAGGTGTGGTTGATTTTCTAGAAAATGATTTCATCGAAAAAATGCATTTTTGACTGGGGGGTCGTTGGAAGGGGAGGGGTGGGGTGGGATGGGATGGAATGGGATGAAAAAGTAAAATTGAAAATTAAAAATATTTTTTTAAAATAAATTTTATTATTACATTTTGGTGGGGCGAGGGGGGGGGGTCATTTGAAGGGGTGTGATGAAAAAGTAAAAAATTGAAATTGGGAATGTTTCTAAAAAAAATTAATTTTTTTGTTTGGGGAGGGTGGGGGGGTATAGGGGTGGGATGGGATGGAAAATAAATATTGGAAATTAAAAGTATATTTTTGAAATAAACTTTAAATTTTTTTTTTGGGAGGGGGTCAGGGTAGGGGTGGGGTGGGGGTGAAAAATAAAAAAAAATGATATTGAAGGTATTTTTTAAAAACAAACTTTAAATTTATCTTTTATTGGGGTTGGGGGTGGTAGAAGTTGGGATGGGTTATTGAAAATAAAATTTTTAAATTGGAAATATTTTTTAAAAATAAACTTTAATTATTATTTTTTTTGGCGGGGAGGGGGGGGGTTTTAAAAAATTAAAAAAATTGAAGTTGAAAAATATTTTTTAAAATAAGCTTTAAATTTATTTTTTAAACAAAACATTGTAATTTGAAGTTAGAAGAAAGTTTTGGAAAATGTTTTCTTAATTTTTGAAGAAAGATTTTTCTTAAACTTGATAAAATGAGTTGATTTGAAAAATATTTACACAACCAAACATGAGAAAATTTTGAAAAATATTTTCATGTTTTCTATCGTACCAAACACACCCATAATATTAACACAAAATGAATTAATAAAAGGCTCACTCACGTTGAACTCATAATTTAGCCATTTGTCTAAATCAGATTGTTTCACAACTCACGAATTAAGAAATACTGACTCTTTATTAATAAATAGCATTAAATCAACCAAAGCTTGTTCCTTCTTCTCCTTTTAACTTCTTTTAATCCACCCACCTTCCTCAATTTTTTTCCATTTTCTGGCAAATCCTCTGTTTTTATTATCACCTTTTTTTCTTCTCATCTTATTTCTTCTATTCAACACTATTACAATATCTTCAGTGTAATTTCACAAGTGAACATGAACCTTTGTTTTGGCAAAGTCTGAGGCTAGTGTTGTACTTCATATTCTGGCACAAGATTAGTACCTCTGATTGATTATCATCATCCTCTGCACTTGAGTACATATGATGGACCAGGTTCATTACAAGTTGGAATACAGCTCATCGGAATGGAGAATACATGTTATGGATTGTGCAATTAAGGTTTCACTCTTAGGTAGAAATAAGTTGGGTTTTGTGGATGGATCGATCATTAGAGAGACATATGGATCTGCGCCTGGACATCTCTGGAATCGATGTAATGTGATTGTAGTCTCCTGGTTGACAGACAATGTCAGTCGCGATCTATTGAGTGGAATCTTTTTTTGATAGGATGCAAGTCTGATCTGGAAAAAGCTCGAGGAGAGATTTAACAAAATCAATGGTTTCAAATGATATGCTTTACACAAGGAGATTTGTACATTTTCACCAGGACCGTATCTATATTCTATTCTAATCGCAAAGACTTATGGGATGAATACGACTTGATGATGTCTCTTCCTTCATGCAATTGTGAAAAATAAAAGGAATATTTGGCACAACTTCAGTATCAAAGGCTACTTCAGTTCATGATGAGATTGAATGATGGATACAACCAAGCTCGAAGCCAAATTCTCATGAAATCTAAGATGTTAAGTGTTAATAAGGCGTATGCTTTAATTGTGCTGGATGAAAGTAAAATATTGACAGCAAACAGTAGTTCCAATTATCATGAAGCAGGATTTGTTTTTTTCTTCACTTCTAAGAGTTTTGGATCTAAGAAGAAGAACTGGAATTTTGTATTGACTTTCGTCAAATGAAGGGACATGTGAGGGAAGATTGCTTCAAGCTGATCATATGTGATCACTGTGGAAAGACAGGGCACCTAATTGACCAATTCTACCAATTGATTGGATATCCAGCCGACCACAAGTTCAAAATAAAGAAGGCTCAAGTAAATCTCGTGAACTCATGGTAAGAAGGATAAAAGACTATATCTAACCAGTACAATGACTATGTCATGTGGAAACAAATGAGTGATACATTTTTAACCTTAAGGACTAGTGCAAACATGACATGTAAGTGTTTCACAACCTCACTCACTGAATGTATAGTGGATTCTGGAGCATCCAATCATATAACTGGAAGTGAACATTTATTATTACATGATAGTGCAGTAGGTAATGCAGGAAATGTTCAGTTACCTACTGGAAAGTTTGCTCAAATTAGTCACTCTGGGATTATCCATTATCAAATAATGACCTCCTTAAAGATGCTCTTTGTGTTCCATCCTTTAGATTCAATCTTATGTTAGATCCCAAGGTGACAAAACACTTGAATTGTTTTGTTACATTCTATCCTGAACAATGTGTATTTCAGAATCTTTGCACTGAAAAATGAAGATGACTGATAGAGAACAAGATGAATTATAGATACTAAGTACATAACACAATGATACTTACATGAAAGAAGTGAAATCTATGGATATATCTAAGACATTTCATCCTGATATTTGGTATAGAAGGCTAGGACATGATCCAATGACAGTTTTAAAAACGATTCCTCCCTTCAAAAATAATGCTTGTTTTCATTTACAACACTGTGATGTTTGTGTTCTTTCTAGACAAACTAAAATGTCATTTCTTCTTAATAGTACTAGAACAAATGTTGCATTTCATTTGCTTCATGAGACCTATCGTATTAAAACTCACATTGGTATGAAGTACTTTCTCATTGTGGTTGATGACTATACTAGATGGACTTGGGTTTTTTTGCTTAGACTAAAGTTTGATGTATTTTACGTTTTAAAAGATTCATTACCATGGTGTCAAATCAGTTTGGAAGGAAGATAAAATGCTTTGGACTAGATGATGGTTTGGAATTTTTTAATCAGTTTTGTTCTAATTAATTTGTTTCAACAACATGGTATTATACACCAAAGTTTGTGCCCTTACATTCCTCGGCAAAATGATGTGATAGAAGGAAAAACATAAACATATTCTGAAAACTGTCAGAGCAATTAGATTTTAGTCCTCTTTTCTACTGAGTTATGGAGTCACTGTATTGAAGCACCAGTATATGTCATAAATAGAATACCTTCTTCCGTGCTTCAAAATGGATCACCTTTTAGAGATGTTGTATGGTCATGATCCTTCCTTAGATCATAAGGGTGGTTGGATGTCTTTTGTTATGCTTCCGCACTACCCAAACAAGACAAATTTTCTCCAGGGCCATCAAGTCTGTCTTATTGGGTTATGACATTCATCAGAAATGATATAAACTGTACAATTTGGATACCAAGTCATGTTTCATGAGTAGCGATATTATATTCCATGACGACTTTTTTCCTTTTAGCCAGTCATCTCTAAGTATTGAGGATTTTCCACATTTTACTTCATCTAGCAATGATTATGTTACTCCTTTAGATGCCTACACTTCACCCCTTTTAGACCCACAATTAAACAACATTAAGGTTGTTCAACATGTTGCTTCTGACAGTAGTGTGAATATTGATGTCATCTCTCATATAGTTGATAAAGATGAATCCTAAGAAATTAGACATTATGTTGAACGGTTACTCTACCAAATCCATCTACTATTGTACCAATAAGAAAGTCCATCAGGCATTCTAAACCTCCTACTTGGGTGTAATTATGTGAGCAAACCCAAGTAGAGACCATGTAATCAGTGATAACGGCATTGGAGGATAATTTCACTTGCTCCGTTGTCGACCTACCACCAGGAAAAAAGGCTATAGGATGTAAATGGGTTCAAAAAATTAAATATGAGGCTACATTGGAGGTGGAAAGGTTCAAAACTAGGTTGGTTGTCAAATGATACAATCAGAAGAAAGGACTTGACTATCAATGTGGCGAAAATGATAACTGTGAAAACAACAATATCCATAACAGCTAAGCAAAGGTGGGATATTTACCAAATGCATGTTTATAATACCATATTGCAGGGTGATTTATATGAGGAAGTATACATGGACTTGCCACTCGGTTTTGCTGGGGACAAGCATAACCGGATTTGTAAGTTGTTCAAGTCTCTCTCTATATAGCCTTAAACAGGCTTTAAGAAAATGAAATATTAAACTAAAAACTTGCATAACCAGTTCATAATTTATTCAAAGTCATTTGGATTATTCTCTATTCACTAAGAAGAATGGTAAAGACCTTGTTATAGTCCTGATTTACGTTCATGATCTATTGATCAAAAGAAGCAATGTGAAACTGATTCAAGAGACAAAAAGATCACTTACAAAACTGTTTCAAGATTAAGGATCTAGGAGGCTTAAAATATTTTCTCAGTATTGAAATTTCTAGAAGCAAACAAGGAATTTTGATGCACCAAAGAAAATATGTTATTGAACTGATCAGTGATTTAGGCTTTACATGTGCTAATCCATTTCGAGCACCATTGGAAGTCAACAAGAAATTGAATTCACTTGAATTTGATCAACATATAGAGAATGATACTGATCAATTGATGAGTGATCCTGGTGAATATCAAAGAAAGATAAGAAGACTCATATACTTGACCATAACTCGACCTTACATTGCATTTGCTTTTGACTTAGTTAGTATATGCATCTTCCTAAGGTATTACATGTCGTTGCTGCAGCAAGGGTAGTTAAGTATATGAAAAAATTGCCAAGCCTTGATGTGTTCATGTTAGTTTATGTTGATCCTTCTCTCACAGTATACTATGATATTGATTGGGCATCTTGAGTTAGTAAAAGAAGGTCAATCACTGTTTTTTTACTTAAACTTGGAGACTCACCTATCTTCTGGACATCAAAGAAACAATCCACCATCTCTAAGAGCTCAACAGAAGCTAAGTATAGAAGCTTAGCTTCCACTGTAGCTGAAATTGTCTGGTTGAAGGGGTTACTTTCAGAGCTTGGAGTTAGTCTCAATGGTCCTGTTAATGTGTTTTGTGATAGCAAGTCTGCAATCCAAATTTTCACTAATCATGCTTTTCATGTATGAACTAATTAAACACATTGACATCAATTGTCACTTTATAAGAGAAATGGTGCAAATAGGCTTGGTGAAACTGCTGCACATTTTCACTACTGAACAATAGGTTGATATTTTTACTGAAGGCCTTAGTATTGGTCAACACATTTATTTTGTGTCAAAGCTAGGCATGAAGAAAATCTTCATGGCTCCTAGCTTGAGGGGAGAAGTTGAGGAATTAACCAAGTTCACAACAGTGCCTTGAAGATGCTTGCGCACTAGATTATTCTTTAAGTTGGTTTCAAGTTGTTACTTAGTTACAAATTTGTTAATTAGTTAGCAGTCTTAGTCACCTAACTTAAATGTGATGCATATAAGCATTAATTAGCCTTTTGGATCAATTGATAGTTTTGGAATATATGAAAAAACTTCCATAAAATGCTTTCTATGTTTTACGATTTTCTTTTTCGATTGAGTATTTTTTTATGAAGTCTATTAACAATAGTATGTATTTCAGTTTCATGTCTAAAGTTTGCTATGTTAATGATAGGTGGAATGATTCGGAAGACCCTTATACTTGACTCCGTTTGTTACCTGGACCGTTCTACTCAAAACTTTGTCAACTGAACACTTAAAGTTATTAAAAGACATCATTTTAAACCCTTTTAACCGTTGACTAAGATTATGTTTTTTTTTTTTTGCTGAATCAGATCTAGAGAGTGATTCCACACTTTTAAAATCAAGTGAAGACAATTATTTAATTTTTTA
Organism: Solanum sitiens; assembly: GCA_016801875.1. NCBI lineage: Eukaryota > Viridiplantae > Streptophyta > Magnoliopsida > Solanales > Solanaceae > Solanum > Solanum sitiens. The sequence continues at coordinate 724,692 of JABWTJ010000269.1, read as the reverse complement.
AAAAAAGAATTAAAAAAAAAATATAAAAAATTTAAAAAGAGATTAAAAAAATCTCCATTCCCAATATGATGTACGTTTATTCATCTTTATCCTCATAATTTTACCCAACCCCCACCATCACCACACACACATCGTCTTCAATCTCATTCAATACTCTTACACACAATTATTCCTCTTTCTCTTCTCATATGTTACCTGTCATTTGAGAGTTCTATTAATGATTGGAGAAAAAGATTATTTCTTTAGATTTGGATAAAAGAGAGGAGGGAAAAAGAGGTTCTAAATTGTGAAATAGATGCGGACTTTAGATGGTTTTTGAAAAACATATGTTTAATTCTTTCTAAATATAAGACAATTTTACTGAGAATATTTTAGAAGAGTTTTCTATAATGACCCATTTTTTGTCTCCTTCTCTTATTTCTCTCATCCTTCATTTTAGTCACTTTATTTATCACCATCATTAAAATAACAAAATTTTACAATAAAAAAATAACAAAGCTTTGCTTATCACTAATTCCTCTTCAACCTAAAAAAATTCACTAGGAAAGAGAAAAAAAAAGAATGATAAGTAGCAAAATAGATGAAAATATGGGAAGAGAAGAAAAAATGGAAAGAATTCAAGAAAGCAAGGATTTTGGAGATTAGTTTGAGATACTTTCAAAAAATATTATTTGTAATAAAAAAAATGATGTGGCAATACATATCTGGTGTGGACAGTGAGGTGATATCCACACCAACGCGATTGAGAGACATTCATGATCAGATGGATTTAAAATAGTGTCTTTTAATAACTTTAAGAGTTCAATTGGCAAAATCATGAGTAGAAGAGTTCATGTGACAAACAGAGTCAAATACAAGGGTTTTCAAGCGATTCCGCCTTAATGATATTGTTGTTGTAGTTTTCAAGCTTTATGGGGCAAAAACGAGACTCACACCTTTTAATTTAAGGGTTAGTTTTATCGGACACAAAATTAAGAAATATTAAATGAGAAATTTTAAATTTTATGATCTTATGTTAAAGATGGGTTCATTCTTTTAAATTTTGTAATTTCAAACATATGACAAATGTTGAATTTGAGAACTTATTAATTAATTATAGAAATACAAACTCTTTTGAGACAACTAAAATAAATAAATAAAACATTAAAATTGAGACTGAAAAAAGTACTACTTATTTTACGTAATACATACTATAATTTTTGACAAATGTATGTATACAATTAAAGCTAGAGCTAGTGAATATGTATTATACTCCCCCGTTACATTTTAATTTGACTCTATATTAAGAAAATGGATTTCTTTTGTCTAATTTAATAAATTATGAGAGTTTTATTATGTTTTTTTGTTAAGATCATGTATTTTGTATTTGTTAAATTAGTACAGCTAGGACTTGAGTTTTATTCTTCAGTTAGTTAGTTTGTTATTCCTTCTAGTTAGTTAGATTCTCATTCTGTTAGATGAGTTTAGCGTGTATAAATATACAAAGATCAGCTCAATGATATTTCAGTTTCATTTTGTACAAATTCAGCTTCACTTCTGGTTCTTCTCTGTCAAAACTCAGAGCTCCTCCCATGGAGTTCTTAGGCAATATTGATTAGGGAGTCACCATTTCCACATTTTTTTTTTGCTATTAATATTAAATATCTATATAAAGTAATTATAATTAAATTTAGACTGAAAAGCTTCATTACTTAAATCAATTTCATAAAATATTTATTTTCTTAAAAAAGTTTTCAAATTAATATATACAATTTTGATTTTAGGAATATGTTCTATGCTGCAAGCGGCAATGAACAGAAGAGAAGGAAGCAGCTTGAGTAACACCAGGTGTATATGATCGGGTTAGTTCGATTTTTTTCAATATCAAATCAAATCATTCGTGTATAAATTTTAAATTTATAAATCAAACCAAACTAATAAAATTTGGATTTTTTCGGGTTTTTCAACCTCGGGTTGGTTCGGGTTTTTCAAATACCAAACCAAATCATTGTGTCAAATTTTTAAATTTTTAAATTAAACCAAACTAATAAACTTCGGATTTTCCCAAATTTTTGGATTTTTCGGTAAAGTTTGCATACAAACATATAATTAACTTGTGTTTCAAATATTTTTTTAGTCCAACCAAAATACAATTATATAAGGTGTTTCTTAAAAAAACACAAAATATGAGATGAGTATTGATGATACAAAAATATTCAATAAAAAATAATAATGAAATCATCATATAAAATAAATATTGTAAAGTCATAATGAAAATAATTATAATTTAAAAATACTAAATCATGCTAAAATAAGCTTAATAAGTATTAGTTACATTACTAAACATTTAAAGAAAATTAAAATTAGATTATGTATTTTGATTGTCTAAACCAATGTAAAACTAAAGTACAAATATTCAATATAATTGTCATTTTTAATGTTCAATTGATTTTCTTTTTGCATTAGTATTAATTTGATTTTGATTTAAGTTTTATTATAATTATCAACATCTATAAACTATAATCTTTATTGGACTATTACGAATTCTAAGTTTTAAATTTGAAATATTATATTAAAAGATAAAAACTATGAAATAATATAAGAAATATTTTAAAATTATCAAAGTAATTTTATATATAAAATAAAATTTTAAAATTACATATATAATGTCGAATTGATTTGGTCTCGAGTTAATTTTTTTTAGTTGAAACCAAACCAACCCAAATATAGTCGGATTTTTTTTTAATAACAAACCAAGTCAAACCAAATCACTAGTCGTTTTTTTTTATTTGACTCGATTTGCGGTTTGATTCGATTTTGTACACCCCTAACTAACACAAAAATGGGTGAAAACACTTGGAGAGTGATTTGATAGTTGGTTAGGATTACATAATTTATATATTAAATTTTGTATAAACAATATTTTATTTTGTATAAATAATATTTTATTTTGTAATATATTTTTATTATATATAATATTTAACAAATTTAATACATTGTTTGATTTGTAATTTAGCGCAATAAATAGAAGAGAACGAATGCATATATAAATTATGAGAAAATCAATATATATTTTTAGAATGAAGTATTGAAAATACCCTAAGTTTGACGCTGATTATTAATTTCATTTTTGAACTATTTATACCTTTAAGAACACATCTTTATTTGACTAATTGAATTTAAAGACACCCTGATCTTGTGACACACCCTAAATTTTCTTCTTGGTCAAGGGTGTTTTTCTAACACTTCACTCTGATTTTTATTTATAGTCTCATACTTCTAGAAGAGTTTGGGATCACTTGCTATACTGTTTTGTATATTAAGGTGTATCTAAGTTTAGTTAGTCAACTAAAGACGCATTTTTAAAATTATCAATAATTTGGAGATGAAACTAATAATTTACATCAAGTAACTAAACCTTCACTTAATATATATTTATTTTAAATATTTTTTTACAAGCTTTAATTATTCATTATTAAAATAATACTCTCATCTTATTTAAGTTAAATATTTTTATGTGTGCATTCTTACTTATATCGTGTGTTTAAAATAAAATTTTTAATTTATTTTGCTTCAAAATAAAATTTTCATTTTAAGTTTGTTAAAGTAAGAAAAGATTTATTATTTATGTCACTTCACTTAAGCACATATCACTCATAAATTGTAAAATATAAATAAACATAAAAATTAATCAAACAAATTCATAAATAAAAATTATATTATATCATGTAATTTTTTAATGGAAAAATATGAATTATCATAAAATAAAGAGTAGTGAACATTGTGAATGTTATTAAAATAATATGGATACACATCGATGTAAAAAGTGAGGTATAAAAAAAAATTTAAGGGGGTACTTTTGTGATTTCAACCTATTTTATTTCAAAATAAGTTATGACATTACTATTTCCTCTACAGAGAGGATAACTTATTTCAATATTAATTATTTAACTTCCAGACAAGATATGTCGAACTTGTCAAGCAAAGAAAGGGATAAGACACAAATACGCCCTACACTATGATCGGAATCTCAGTCACACTTTAACTAAACTAAAGTCCTATTACCCATTGATTCGAATCAATTTTTTTGTAATTTAATACTCTTTCTTAGACAACGTGATCTCCAAACATCTCACGCGCTTCTATTAAGTGAAGTTACAGATGTGCCACATAAATCAAAAAGTGTACAAAATTATAAAAATAAAAAATAAAATCAGGGGGTAATAAAACCTTAATTTAATGAATACGTATCTCTAAAATTTTGATCATAATTTAAATAGATACTTCTGTGTTATATCATTAAAAAATTTAATGATATTATAATGTCCCCTAAGTGAATTTAATATATTTAGCGAAGACTAAAAGCGAAGAGGGCAAATTAAAGCATCAGAGTCAGGTGTAGAAACTGACTTCTCGTGATGTACAGGGGCCGAATAGTATCAACAATACTTGAAACATCTATTTAAATAATACTTATATTCTATCCCTTTTAATTTAACATAAAATTGAAAATTTATTTTTTTCAAAAAAATATAGTTCTAAATTAAAAATATTTTTTAACATTATAACTTTAAACGTATCATGTGAAAATTATAACTAAATAATTATTTTTGAAAATAATATAAAAATAATAAAACAAACAAATCAAAATGAAAACGAGTACATATAGTTATATATAATATATATGAAGTATTGAATAAAGCCCTCCGTGCCCACTTGCAAACCAACTTGCTTTCTTCCTAATCCCAAAAGAAAATTAGGAAAAACGAAACCACAAGTTGCCATTTGTTTTAACACCAACTTGGTTTATAAATATCAACTTTGTTTGATTCTTAGATCACAACGATCAATATTAGTACTATTTTAACTTCAACTAGTACTACTTTATTTATTTTTTAATATAAGAATAATCTATATTTTATTTTATCTTTATTTCAATTTCTTTAGTCAACAAATGCGCTAATTCAACTTTTCTCGAACATGCTCTAATACGGAAATTTAAACCCCTAACGATACCATTTGTTGTTATAATAAAAAAGAACAGTAGAGTATTTAAATTGTTAATTTCCATTCCGCCAGCAGATTCATTGTTCAAAAGCCATCAACTTTGTTTATCGTCAATTATTACAATAAATAATTTATTCACAATTGGTGAACCCGTTCACTATAATAATTATTGGAGGGATCAAAGCTTAACTAGACAATTTGGAATTAAAAAATAGGCATAAGTTCATTCATTCTGATCGTCCACTTTTGGACCTATTATGAAATGACACTTCCAACAAGATTTTTTTTATACCACAAAAAGAGATTGTCCTCGAAGTGGATATGTACTGGATTATTCTAGATTTTTTTTCCTACTTAGCAACACTTATTGGACATTTAGAGGGTTAATCTTATTTTATTTTTGATAATATTTATCCAAGATTTTACAGTTCTATTATCAAAATTGTTTCCTAATTTGAGATGTAGAGGAAGTGAGAACCACAAATTTGCCACATTCCAACCGTCAAAGGAAAAGAAAAAATTTACCAAAGAGAAACTAGTAATGCCCAAATTCCAATTTCAACCTCATAGAATAAAATGTCTCAAACTTAATTAAAGCAAAAATGAGGGGAAGAACAATACTACTTAATTACTAGATATCAATCTCAACTTATATTGTTGACTCCTTGTATTTGAGTTTTTTAATGTATTATTTCAAGTCATACATACAATAAGTCGCAAAAGGAAATCCAAAACCTAGAACAATTGCTTTTATTAGAATTGGTAATCACCACCACTTGTAAATGTGTAAAAATGGCACAATGCCAACTTATTAGGAGGCCTCTAAGTTGAACCCTTCTTAACCAAACTATTAAAGAGAAGAAGAAAGGAAGAAATAAATAAAATTAATACTCCCTCTGTTTCAATTTGGCTCGACTTCAATTCGAAGTAAAAAGTTTAAACTAACTAGTATCTAGTATAACTTCAGATATAAAATCTAAATATTTTAAAACTACATAAAATATTGTAATAAGTTTACCATAATTAACAATTTGAAAAAGTATGTTTCAGAATAATTGACAAACTGAAAAGATTAGGATGAAAGAAAAATATCTTTGACTGTTAATACTTTGTATATTGAGAAGAATTTATGTGATGGTGACAAAGTGATTGATAGGTATACAAAATACACAGCACACCATTATATATCATAGTAGCACGTTTAAACAATTCCAAGAACCAACCTTACAGTCCACGAAATCTACCAATCTATGAATTTTCAGTTGTGGGTCTTCATCATAATCTACAATAACAAAAAGTACTCTATCCATCATTCATAACAACAAATTAAAGTAGTAACACCTAAGTTAAAAAAAAAAAAAAAAAAAAAGATCCAGAAATGTACAAAAAGATTTATTTTTTTAAAATTAATTAATCATGATTCATAGATAATTTATTACTCTTTGAGGTTTTAGCCAAGTTCTGTGCGATTTGGGCCAGCGATTGCAAATTGCACCGCACAATTGTATCCACAAATACGCACGTTTCTTCCTTCGTATTTCCTTGTGGTACATCAACTACATACGATTCTACCACCACCGTCGATCCTTCTTCCGCCGCCCGGTGCAGCGTCGTCACCGATCGGTAATTATTCAGCCGATGATCTCCTCCCACAACGCTAAAACTCAACACGTGTTTCTCGTCATCCAAAATCTCCAGCCTCTCCGTACTAGAACCCGCGGGTAGTCCGGATATAACCCGGACTTCCCTAAGCGTACCGACGTCACCGTCACCGACGATGACGTGGCAGCTCTTGAGAAAGTGTTTGTACGCTTGCGGATTATCGAATCGGCGGACGAGGGACCAGACGGTGTCGATTGGGGCGGAAATGGATTGCAACACCGCGGAACAGCACTGGTTGGGAGCCACAACATGGGTGTGGTAATGCAATACGTTATCAGGGACAGAAATGGAAACCGGACTGAACCATGTTGTAGCCTGTGATAATTGCGGTTGTTTAACCGCTAGTGTGGCGGTGGTTGGATTAATTCGATGCAGTTGAAGGGAAGAAGGCATCTTTTATTTTTCTTCTCTACTCCTCTTTCTGTTTAGAAAAAAAAAAGAGAGATAACATATATATCATTACAAAAGAAATTAAGAAACGAATATATATATATATGTATAATACTTACTTTGTAAATACTATTAAAGAGAGATGTTTAGCACATCGCTTACGCTGGCTTCTGCAAGTGGATCATCAACTTGCTTAAAACTCATTTGGACGGAGTCTACTTGCATTTTGCCCTTCTCCTTTCTCATTTATTACGTGATCTGCCACACACTACGTAATCCCAGGTTTCCTATACTGAAATTACTAAATAGCCCTTCATTTCTCCAATAAATACAACCGACGTCCCAGCCCATGGCGGTGTTATGCCCAGCCAATGCTTTGCCCTTTCATTCATCTGCCACCTGTCTTTTTCAAGAGATGTCACGTGGATATATATATATATATATATTTTTTTTTAACACTACTGATAAGGAATCAATTAAAACTCAGAAACTCTTTTTCATTTTCTTGATTAATTATCAACTATTTTTTTATCAACCGAGGTACTATAATAATATTTCAAAGAACAAATAATACACGCCTCACGTGTGTATGTACAAATTTTCATAAATTGTATTGATACTTGACAATAGACAAAATTTCCTAAACAAATTTCAACTTTGTAAAATGTCTTTATAATAATTTTATCATAAATAGTATTTTATGTATATTTTTCCTATATAAGTTAAGATGTAGCGCAAACAATTCATCATCTATTCGGTTATTAATGACAAATTCAAGATTTTTTTATTGATGAGTTCAAAAAATAGGGATTAAAGAAGTAAAAAGTGATTAAGCCTTTAAGAATGAGATCTTGAATTTTTTTTCGGGTTCAAATCTACACTTACAAAAATAAGAAAATTAGGAATTGAAACTAAAAAGAGGAAATTGAAATGCTCGCACCGAGAGTGGAACTCCAGACACAAAAGTTAACTATAAGGAGATCTATCACTGTGCTAAAGATTTTTCTTATCCATGATATGATTCAAAATTAATATATCTAGATAAATATAAAAAGAATTACCTTATATATACTATATAATTTATCCACGAAAGTAATATTATAATATCTAAAAAAACAAATAAAAACACGCCTCATGTGTGTATATATAAATTTTCACAAATTTACTACTATCATGTAAATGGGAATAAACACATAACTAGACGTTAACATGCATGTTTCAGCTGTGTGCTTTCATTAATTACTACTTGGCTTACTGGCCAAAGTTAGACATTTCATGTACAAAGTCCTATGTTCAAATCTGGCCAACATCCTTTTTTTTCCATTCTCCTTTTTCATGCCTTTACTTTATGTAGTTGTTATAAAATAATTTATTTTATTTATTAAATACTAATAATTTATGTTATTACTTATTTATATTTTAGTCACTTCAATTTATTTCTTTTAAACTCAACTGATACGAATTTTGACTAATATTTTACAATGCAATTTTTCATTATATTGATATGCAAAAAGCTATAATTTATAATACTTTTCGTATAGTTTTTGAGTATCTAATTTTGTTTAAAATGTTCAATTAGTGTAATCTAATTTAACTTATAAAATTAGTTAAACTGACTTTTGAAAAGCGCAACATGACAATTAAAAATGGGCGAATGAAGTAGTAATTAGTACAATTATTTGGGGCCCATTTCAATTAGTACCTCCTATTGTAAATTTTTCAAATAACATTCTTGTGAATGTCAATCTTTATTTGCTAATAAAAACTCTCAAAATTCTATTATGCCTCATAAAATGGGACTTAAAAAGTAACATCTATTATTTGCAAATGGCCTAACATTTCTAAAAATCACAATAATTATCAACTTGAAATATTTAAGACATTAAAAAGTTGTTTGACTCTGAAACACAGAAAGTAACATATGTTATCAAAAAAATAAATGAAAAGTACTATAAATTACATTAATTAATAACTCTGAATATCTTAAATCAACAAAAAAGGACTAATTTTTGCATTGCTTGTGTCACATAAACTAGGGTTCAGATGGTTTTAAAATATTTAATTTTTGGTTATACATTATAAATTGACCGAAAAATTAAAATGGTATAACTTTTAAAAATAACTGACTAAACTATCCTGTTGATAGCCCTAATGTCACTAATTCTCTTCTATTTATAATTCCGAAAGTTCATTTGCTATTCGAAATTGAAATTTAAAAAACAATGACAAATAAGTTTTTCTATTAGCTCACTTATGAGCAAAATATATTATAACAATCTTACTAATATATATTTTAATAATAGTAACAATAATTAACTTTATTCCTATTGGACCCGGGAAACGCGCAGGCTTCCTTTACTAGTGGTGTTGGTAATAGACAAAATTTCCTAAGCAAAATTTAATTTTACAAAATGACTTTATAATAATTTTTCATAAATAGTATTATCAATGTTTTTTCAATATAAGCTAAGAGCAACACAAAAGCAACTTAAGGAGTCATCTAAAAAGTATGATCCTTTACTGTCCACGTTGGCTACATGGTTTATGCAGACCTGAGTTAATATGAACTCGCATCTCCATATCAGTGCTTAATACTACTCCCAAAATATACTTAGCTCATTTGTTTTAAAACAAAATTTCTTTCTTTGGTTTGAGATAATTACTCAAAATTTTAGCTTAAAAGCTCTCTTGATGAAAATCGGTGTTTCCCTTTCATGTTCAAATGTGAAAACATTTTTTAAGCTCTTGGAAATACTTAGTTTCCGTATAACTTTTGGAGAAAATGAACTCAACTCTTTACTCTTTGCTTAACTTGAAACTTAAGTCTTAAAACAATGTTAAAACGCTTGTGAAAGACTTCTTGAAAAAACTCTAAGAACTTCCTAAATTTGTCTCTTAACTTTCCTTGAATTTGAATTTATGGATTCAAGATTATAATTCATGTTTCTGGATGATTTCTAGGTGTTTAGAAGTCATTTAGAGTAGTTAGAATCAATAGAAAGTGTTAGTACCCTTTAAAAGGACTTAAATGGGTTGAATGACAAAAAACTGGTGAAAACGATGATTTGGGCCCATCCTGAGCACGTCGCGCCAGCCCCAACTTACTGGGGCTCTAAAATGGTGCACTGCTGGCGTAATGCCCCAGCCTTCCTGGCGTTATGGGGGTGCGTCGCGCCAGCCTCCCTTCAGGCAAATATTGACGAATTTTTAGTCTCATTTAATAAATCTTATATCGATTTAATCCGATTCTTTTTCTCAAATTCACTTGAGATTCATGTACCCAAATCATATACACAAGGATCTAACTCAAAGAATTCAAGGAAACAACACTTTAATATCAAGAAACTCATTAATCTCAACTTATGTTCAAAGTACGAAAGCAATTCAAGAATGACTATCTAAGAACATTCAAATTCCAATGAAAAAATATGTGAGACTTATGATTCCTTATGAAGACGACAAAAATCTTGATCTTTCTCCTCGTTTCTTCTCATTTCTCTTTTCTCCAAGCCCTAGCGTGAACTTCAATTTTTCTAAACTGACTAAAATCTGATCTTACCCCAATTAATCACCTAAAAACGTATTAGAATAATAGAGTATGAAAAAGACCAAAACACCCTTTAAAAACCGAATTGGACATTTTGAGATTTTTATATTCTTTTCAAAATTGACTATTTTCAGTTTCTAACTTCTTTCTAATTCTTTCTGGTTAGGGTGTGTTACAAAAATGAGGCTCAAATTTTTTTGGAAAAATATCTTGAGAAGAATATTCCCAGCACGCGTTGGACTGCGGACATGCTCTTGAACCATAAGTTTCTGCAGAATTCATCCCAAGTAGCCAACACAACAAAGACAAGGAAGAACAAAATGGATTCAATGTCCCTTCTGTACAAACTAATCCAGAAGATAACATTCAAGATCAGCCATCATTAATTCTCTAGGTGATTGCTGGATCCAAAGCCCCTTCTAGACAAACCAATAAAAAAGATAACAATCAAGATCGGAAATCATAAATTTGTGAGACAATTGAAAGATATGAAGGAAGTAGAGAATGAAACTTGTAGAAGGGTACTGTAAAAATTGATTTGTATACATATACATAAAAAAGTCTCTTTAGGATTTGTTTTGGGGGTATGTAGGCAACGTGTGACGAAGATGATCTCACGTGCAACCCCTTATTAGTTTAATAAAAAAAAAAGTTGTATAGTTGATCAACATTCTTTATAAAGAAAAGCGAGTTGTTATGTCTGTGTTGCAAAGTTGAGTTTGTTATTATGATTGAATTTCTAGGTTAGAAATCTATGTTCCTTATTATTATGACTCGTTTGTTGTGCATTTCCATATTTGTGTCCTCTCTTTTTTTACCAATTTAAAAACAATGTTTACCTGTCAAGTACTATTGGTTTTGGGGAGTGTTATCTTGGTTCGTATGAATTTTATTATCATGCTTGAACTCTAACTTGAAGCTTCTCTTTAGTGTTCTTCTGTGGAAAAAATGAAAATTAATTGCCATAGACCGACAACTATTGTTAGATTTTTCATATGGGAAGTGCAGCCCACTATAAGAAACTAACTAATGTATAGTAAGGATATTGTAATGACTGTTATATACTTTCTGCATACAACCATACACAACATTCATATGTAAAACCACCACACTTCTTGGGTGCACACTTAAGTCTTTTGTACTAATTGATATTGCAGCTAGTTCATTAAAAGAGAGACAGGCTCAAGCTTATTTGGTCAATCCCTTGCAGCCATTTACTTAGCCTGGCACTATATATTACCAACAAAGTCATTATATATATAAACTCTCGATTCATCTGAAAAATAACTTGTACACCTTCATAAATCTTCACCATAAAAAAACTCAGAGAGCAGTCCACCAATTTGTGTGGAGACATTTTGGGAACAGAGACACCTGTAACATCTCACAAATTAAAATAACTCGAAAGAGCTAGATTTAGAAATAGTAATTTTTGGAAATAATAAAAATCTGGAAAATTGGTTAAGTTAAGTTTGAGTTTCTGGTCAACTTTAAATGGACTTAACTCCTTTCTCAGGATGAGTTAGGTGTAATTTCAGGTATGGTTAGAAAGCTCTTGAAATAATCTTTCCAACGCCGCCAAGTTTTCGCAATTTCGAGTTTGTATGAGTGAGATATGCCCTTTGAAAGCTGGACTGTTCAAATAAGCAAATGTACAATCCGAATTTTTGAAGGGTGTTTTGGTTTTTTCCATACCCTATTATTTTAATCGTTTAAGTGAATTAATTAAGAGCATAAAACTGAGTTTGTTCAGTTTAGGCAATTGGAGATTTACTCTAGGGTTTTTGGAGAAAAAACGCAAGAGGAGAAAAGAAGAGAAAGAGCAAAGTTCATCATCTTGAAGGTTTAGCTTGTTGATTTCGACAAGGGATGATCCCTAAAGATTTATGCGAGTCTTTCATAGCGTTGGGTTCGTTCATCCAAGCTTCAGGCATGTTTATTTCAACGAAGTTCGTTCTAGAAAGTTGAAAGTTGATGAATCTTGAATGGTGTTCTTCAATTTATTTCCGTTCTTGAATTAGGCTGAACTGAGAAGTTTCTTAGATCTTTACGTCGAGTTTTAGAGTTATTTGAGTTCGGTTCATAGGTATATATGCTGGGTATATGAATCTAAAGAAAAGTGGAGAAGAATAGTCGAGTTTAGGTGAATTGGGGCTGGAAAACGAAGAAGGAAAAAGTGGACAAGAAACAGGTTGCATGCCCGCGTCGTGGACCTGTTCTTTCATGGTAAAAAATTTTGTCTGCATCGCGGAGAGGACGCGGACTATTCTGTTTCAAAATTAAATTTCACGATCAATTATTTAAAAGCATCTTCGCGTCGCGGACTTGTGCTAAGACGATGATTTCGTTATTGTTTCTCATTTTTAGCTATCTAAAATTATTTCTAAACATCATGAGATATTTCCTATTACAAAACACAATCCTTGGATCCGTATTCAATTCAAGGAAAGCTATAAGAGTCAAGTCAAGAGAAGTTAAGAGTAGGGGGTGAAAATTTCAGTCCATATAAGTGAATTGAAACCATTTGCCCATATTAAATTAAATGGATCACTCATATTTTCTTTCTTTTTTCTTAAACGGGTTAATATGATCTTCAACTTATTTAAACTCATACAAATATGGATAAAATAAGTTAACATGAGAATCCATATCTGGCCCATATAAGTGAGAAATGAAACAATTTTTTTATTTTTGGAAAACAAAAAAATTTAGGGGTCGGTTGGTGGAAGGTGTGGGAGGTGGGGTTCCCAAGGAAGGGGGTAAATTTTTTTTTTTTTTTAAAAACGGTTTTTGTTTGTTTTTGAAAAACAAAAATTGTTTAGGGGTAGGTTGGTGGAAGGGGGTGTGTGTGTGCCCGGGGGAGGGGTAAAATTTATTTTTTGAAAAAAAAAAGATTTAATTTAGGGGTAGGTTGGTGAAAGGTCGGCTGGGGGTGAGGGTGCTTGTGGGGAGGGGTAAACTTTTTTTTTTTGAAAAACAAATTTATTAAAATGGGCTAGAACCATTTTGCCCAACCATATTTGACTAAATTCATATTTGCCCATATCATATTTGGATGAATTGATCCAAACCATTTTTTCGCAATCCATATTCAACTCATCCAAATTCGATCCAATCCAACCATTTGTCACCCCCAATTAAAAGTCAAGTCAAGAGAAGTTAAGAGTCAAGTCAAGAAAAGTTCATATAATTTTCAAAAGTCTTTTACAAATATTTTAATTTTGTTTTAAGACTTAAGTTTTAAGTTGAGTAACGAGTAAAGATTGAAGTCATTTCTTCAAAATAGTATATCAGTACTATGTATTCTCAAAGAGTAAATGTTTTCACATTTAAACAAGAAAAGAAAGTGAGATTTTCAAAAGAGCCTTTGAACTAGTTTTCATTAAAGAGTCGGAGTAAAGTTTATTCTTCAAAGATTATTTGGGAACTAAGTATTCTCAAAGAGTAAAATGTTTTCACATTTGAGCAAGAAGAAAATTCAGATTTCCAAGAGAGCTTTTAAGCTAAGTTTTTGAGTAACTATATCAAACCAAAGAAAGAGTTTTGTTTTTACAAACATATGAGCTAAAATAAATTTTGGGAGTACTATTGAGCACCAATATGGGGACGAGCTTGAATTCAGATAACTCATATCTCCATAAACCATGTAGCCATCATGGGTAGTAAATGATCATACTTTTTATATGACTCCTTAAGATGCTTTTAGCATAGACTAGTGGATCCACTAGGTTAAGTGTTCTATATGACGACAAAGTATAGGACAGTTCTGGCAGCGTGGGCAAGACGTTGTATCACCACTTAAGCTCATTGTGGTGGTGTCGGTTAGAGAAACTCCCACAGAAACTCTATTACTTTATTATATGAGTAAAGTTGAGTTTGTTATTGCATTTTCATTAACGAACTAAGTTATTTTTACTGTTTTATAAAGCTTTTCATATATTGCATGTTTTTCATTGCTTTATTTTGAGTTAAGTTATTCATGAGCTGAGAAGAGCCAAGGTAAGTGTTTCTTTCAGAATCTTTTCAAGCCTATGTATTGTTTAGCATTCCAACTCGCATACTCGTACGTTAAATATACTAATTCCAGTTGGCCTGCATCGTATTATGATGCAGACACAGGTAACCAGGATCAACACGCAGTGTAGTGCCTCGTTGATCCAGTTGAGCACTCAGAGTCTATTGGTGAGCCTCATTGCATTCTAGAGGACTCATTTTTCTTTGTTTTCAATATTTTATTGTTAGGATTTTGGGGGGGGGGGGGTATTGTCCCGATATCCTTCCTTGTTAGATGCTTCATAGACATTTAATAGTTCATTTTTCTTTACATTATCATTTAGATGTTGTTTAAAGACTTCAGTTATCGTTTTGGCTAAGTTTTATATCTCTTTAAAGTTATGTTTTGAGATTATCTTCTTAAGTTAAGTCTTCCGCTGAGTAAGTAAGTCAGATCAAGGGTTCACTTGGCGCCAAAAATAGTTCTCGAGTGTCAGTCCTGCCCAGGGTGTAGGCTCGGGGCGTGACAACACATCTATGATGAGTTTGAGTTGGATGTTTGTTCCCAAAACCAACCATGTATGATTTTCCTCTCGGGTTTTTCCCAAGTTGATAGTCCATCTGCAATTTTTGATTGAAACAGCCAAGTAAATTCAAGAGGCTTCATCAAGTGAAGAGAAGATTAGTGAGTTCCATCAAGAAACACTTTGTGAAACAGAAGAATCCATCTTTGTTGCTGACCTTGCAGAAGCCTTGTTAGATCATGTGCCTTTTAAGGATAAATTGGATATAATTAGGGGTAGTAAGAGTACATTATTGATGGACCGACAATCTTGGCAGTCTAACACATATTTACAAGATATGTTGCTCTGAAGAATCGGTAGTATCTAGAGAGTTTCAGCTAATTTGTGGACAAAACTAACTAGCTAGGTGCAGTTTTTGAAACAATATCAGAAGTTTTGTGCTTCTATTTGATGTTTCTTATAGTTTATGTAAATTCTATTTGTTCAACTTTGGTGTTCAATCTCTAATTTTGACAAAGAAATTGTTATTATAGCCTTTATCACTTGTTATTGAAGTTGATACAATGCCCCCTCAATGAAAATTATTGTTCTGTCTTAACCAAATCTACATTCATTCAAACATATAGGTGTTGCTAGCGGATTGATTTATTTAGGTTTTTTGTAAATTTGTATGTCCAATTTTATGTGACGAAAATGAGGAATCAATGTCCAAATTTATTTCACCTTGAATTTTCGGTACCACAGAGCTTCTCAATTGTTGAAAGAAGAGGAGGAATTTCTCGGTATGTTCAAACACTCTCCTTGCATTATTTGCTGTTTTGGAGCTAATCTCTCCTTGCATCCGGAGGAAGCCTTGCTAATCGTCTTTGGAACTTTAACTCACTGCCGGGGTTTGAAGTTAAAACACACACAAAGAATGTTCTTATACGGCTCGATTGCATTCACAACAATGAAATTATTCACTGCGACATCAAACTTGACAATCTTCGACAAAACTGCCAAGATTACTACTTTTGGGCTCTCCAAGGCTTTTGAACAAGACATGAAAGAAAAAAAGGAACTGATGATCAGGGGAACAAAAAAGTATATGGAACCTGAATTGGTGTGTGTGACAATAGATAGATCCATAAAAAAAGATTTATCCTACCTTGTAATTGATTGTTCGATAATTATGAGTTGAGGAATATTTTCAATGTCTTATGCTTCGTTTGTGTTAATTTTTACGCATGATTGCAAAATTTAGAATACAAGAGTATTGGCTGTTTGACTTTTTGCTGCCCTCTTTACAAACAATATAGATGAATAAACAGGTGATAATGCGAAAAAGTTATTGGGTATATATATTAATAATTAATGTTTAAAACTTCTTTTCCGTTTGAAAAACACAAAAAGTTATGAATATTAAGATACAATAGTAGCAATTGAATATGTAAATTAGATAGTATAAGTTATGGAACTCCTATGTTATGAAGGTAATATTTAAAAAAAATCAAGAAGGAAAATAATAAATAAATGTAATATTTAGGTTAAATTTCTACTAAAGGTGGAATTTCAAAGGACCAAAATTGATAAAGAGAACAATTTATGTATTAGTGTTAAGTGTGCTAGTTCAATTCAAACTCTCTTGCATATTCATGATTATTGCCCATCTAACCTACTAGTTAATCAGTTAAATTTTAGCTAAAATTAACTGAAAATTATTCTCGTTCATTAAAAAGGTGAAAGAAGAAAGTAAGATGATTGTTAATTTATGACACATAGAATTTCAGGTAATAATCACACCAAGAACATTCTTTAGGCCTCATTTGCATATACAACAAGCATGACAATATTCTCTTTGTAGGAACCAAAACAGTCAAGATTGCTGATTTTGGGCTCTCTGTGACTTTGGAACATGGCACGAACAATAAACAGGGACTTATCAAGGGAACAAAAAGGTATATGTCACCTGAATCTGTGAGAGAAACATAAGTTGTAAAATATCGAAAGCATGTTTTCGCCTCTCTATTTGAGAACCCTATTGACACCCAATTTTGACCCTCCCCGATACTAATTAATTAACAAGCTTCTTAATTCTAAACGTTTTTAAATAATTAGTTTTATTAAGGTTTAAAAGGTTTTTCAAATTAATCCAAATAAATCTTATCGTTTTTCATAATTCTTAGATATAACATATGATTTACATAATAATGTATATAACTAATATATTTTATGATTATTCGAAATTCGTCTCAAAACATTTTATTTTGTTTAAATATTTTATTAATTAGTTTAATTATATAATGGTTTACATTTTTGAATTAATTATTTTATAATTACGTCGATTACTTTATTTCGTTAAAATTAAAAAGCTTGTTAATTAATTATATTAATTTGTCTTTAAACTTTAATCAATTTAGCCAATAATTTGGCTAAATGGGCATTTTTCTTAAGACAAATTTGGACCCTTTTATTTTTCAAGCAGCCCGTCCCAGACCCATTTGCAAATTTTCAGTAAATCCTAGCCTAATACCATTTTAATTCCCTCCAACCCATCACTTAATTCAGCAGCAAATCAGCCCACGTGATTTCCTTCCTCCCAGGCCCATTTTTTCCAGAACAAAACCCAGCCCAACTTTTTTTTATTTCAGCCCACCTTCCACCTTCAAATTCCTAGCCCAATTCGCGACCCATAACGTGAAAACCTGACCCGGCCCTATTTTGCTTTCTTCTTCACATGAAGAAATCCAGAACGAACGAATTTTCCAGAAAAGTGACACCCAGATGCACCAGCAAACGCGTAAAGCAACAAACGCTGCAAATCCTATACGATCTCGAAGGGACGAAACTCATTCGCGCGTGATGCGTCCATCTTTTCTCCCTTTCTCAGCCTTTGGCCGAATCTCTGCATACTCGTACGATTTCAGCAAGAAGACGCGTCTTTCGCAGGTCAGGTGTAACGATCTCCAAAATAATTCATCCTTGGCTCGAGATCGAACGGCTCTCCCCCTTTTCCCGTTGAGAATGTGTACCAGATTCGTACTGGTGACAGCTTCAGCCTTATCCTCAAAAGGCTTTTGAATTTAATTGGGGAGGGAGATTTTCGAATTTGCCCTTGTTCTTCCCCTCCATTTCCTAACCCTAATCCGTCCCTATATATAACATCTCTTTTCCATTTTGAGGGGAGGGGGGGTTGGGCAGCCGCAATCAGATAGAAAGAAAAAATCTTCAGAATTTTTTTTTTTTTTTTAAGTTTTGTTTTCTGTTCACAAAAATTCTAGGAAGATTTTTTAGGTTTGTGATTTATTCTTTGAGAAGAACAGAGAGTGTTTTTGTGTTGTGTTGAAAAAAAAAAGTTGTGAAAGGAGATAAAACATTCTTTTAGTTTCGATTCTTAGGAGAAGTCTGGTTTTGGAGTTGATTCAAACACTTTCGGTCCCCTGCCATATCTGAGCCTGAAAGTTTCTTGTAGCTCTCCTCTTGGTGGGAAGTCGCATCTCCTTGCTCGTTTGTTCCCGTTCGCCGCACCACGTAAGGTAACGACTCCTCTTTTACATGCCTTTCTTCCCTTCACTGTTTCAAAATGTTTGTTTTCTTTAATACTTGGGAACTTATAATTATTCGTACTGATTATTAGTTAGTTGACATAATGGTAAGGTCATATACATATTTTCTAAGCAATTCAAAGGCTATTCGATGCGGAGTCGTATTTTTTTCCATCCATTGTTTGCCTAGGAGTTTATCAACTTTCATGTCTTTGTTGCGAGTAATGAAATCATTATTTTGTTTTCTATTGCTGTTAATTGATTTTGAGTGTTGTTGGCTCGTACATGATGTACATGTCTGCTTTAGTGACCCTTTTTAGCTCATGCTTCGTGTCGTCGTGCCATTTCAGATTCAGTGTGGTTTTCTTTTTACTATTCGAACCTATCTCCTTTTTCTTTGTTTGCCTCTGGAACATGGCTGAATCCAAACTTTTTTGTCTACTTGTCTTCAAGTAGCATTATATTGCGCCTGATTAGGCGTTATTAGTCTTTCATATAGTTTAAGTTTCAAAGATTAAATGAGCCAGCTATATGAGGCTTCTTGGTTCAAAATTTTCCTATCTCCTCTTTAAATTGTATCGTTTTTCATCACATTGTCCTGTAAAATGATAATCTTGTCTTGAAACCTTTAGTAGACTGCCACCTCGTGACGTTGTCCTCGTTTTTTTTAGAAATGAAATGTGCTTTCGTCCCTCCGTTTAGATCTTTGAAGTTAGCTCTCTTCCATTTATGTTTGAAGTCTTAAAATGATTTATGTTGATTTTTTTTTACGACTCGGTTGCTGCATATTGCTTCCTTCTTGTCCTTTACTTGAAGTTGTGGAAAATGTTGAATTTCTTCTATTTCATGTCTAAATATTTTTTCTTCAAAGTCTTTGCATATCTTGATAATGTTGTTCTTTGATTCCCTCGTGTTTTGAAGGTTTAGTTTTATTCTATTTATACATGTTTCGCTGCTGCATTTTTAGTGATAAAGCTTCATTTAGTTATATCCTTATTGTTTGTGGAAATTTGTATTAAGGAAGAAATTTGTTGATTTGTGATTTAATTTACTTTGAACTTGTTTCGTTTCATTCCTTACTCCTTAAACTTTTTTTTTAGTTTTCTTTTACTCTTATATATTGCAATGCAGATTTAATGGTATCAATCCCAACCTTGATAAGTGCCTTAATTTATGTATCTTATTCCTCTAATTGTCGACCCTTTTTTTTATATATATATTTTGTTGCCTCCTTTAGTGTTAATTTTCCGTATTACCTAGGGAAGTTCGAGTTCGGTTAATTTTTCAGCTTATTTGATCTATATGTATCTAAAGTAGTAATTTAGTACCTTGATCAATTCTTACTTTTGGGTGGGGGTGGGGGTTATTTCTTTTAGTAGAATTTTATTCGACAGGATTTTCAAAAGATTTATTACAATTTCATTTAGTCATATTTGTTTATTTGCTTCTCTGTTAGTTTTTGGATTGTTTGTTAGAATAAGTTTCATTTCTTTCCCCTACATATCTCTGCATATCGTTCATACCTACAGTTTCTGGCATGTATTTCTTAGTTATGATTTCCTTGATTGAGCGATATAATTGTGTCCTTCCAAAAGATTTAATTGGTGAGAATAAATATGCATGTTTGTTTAATTTGTAGCTTTGATAAAACATTTGTTTAATCTATCGGCGTTACTTCGCTTCTTTTTTTCTTAGACATAATAATTATCCTTTATTATTTTATTTTTTGATTATAGTTTTATGATCAAGTGTGTTACTGTGTGTCTCGCATATTTTACAACTCTGGAATGTCTAATGTCTTAGTTTTGAATATTGTTTTCTCTTTGCTCTTAGAAACAGTTAGGTAGTATGTCAATTGCCTATTATTAATTTTAGTGCTACCAAGTTTTATCAAAACGTCCAGCGTGTTATGAATATTGGTATTGAGGATATCTTTAGTCTTTGTCCTTGTGATTTGTCTCTTGTGAGTCATTGACTTTGGCTTTTTGATTTGAAATATCCTGTTGCTTTTTGATATGGAAAGCTTTACTTGTTTTAATCATTTGTCCTTTGGATTTGCATGTAAAATCTGTCCGAGTTCGACAAGAACTCTCATCTCTTCCAGCATTTTGAGAAAGCCATAAAGGCTTAATTCCATCTTTTCGAGTCGAGCCATAAAATTCGATGGGCAGATTCTTGAAGTTGGACTAGCATGAAGATTGAAGAAAGCCGAAGAAGTTGGATTAGAAGATCCAATAATTTTGTTATTTTGGGCCTAAGCCCTTGTCGTTTTTATTTTTCTGTATTTATTTTATATTAAATATCTGCTTAGTCTAGGACAGGTACGAAAGAAAGTCAAATGGGTCAAAAACCCGAAACAGGTGGGTCCAAAATTCCGGTCAAGGCGGACAAAACCCGAATTTGGACCCAAATTTGTCTCCCTCTCTCTCTTTTTATATGCTTTTAATTACTTATCTGTTTATTTGTCATTAGTTTAAGGTTCGAAAACTCCACATTCCCCGCAAACGCCTTAAATGCTTTATCGACTTAAAAATCAATAAATTTCAGAAATTAATCACTTAGACAAATAAGTTAGTATTTTAATTCTCTATCTTTCTAAACAAATTTTTATCAATGTTAAATTTTTAGCCAAATTAAGTTAGTTGCCGGAAAACCGTATTAAGCAGAACGTCTTAGGTGCTTTCAAAACCTTTCTAAGACGTTAATAGGAATTCCCGAACCCCTCTGAATGTTTTCAAATGATTTTTCTGTTAAGTCTTTTGGAAACGTTAGTTTTCGTGATTTTTTTCTTAAAAAGTAAGTGGCAACTCTCAAAAAGTCGAAATTTCTTAAAACAAATATTTTTCGATAAGACAGAAATGGCGACTCTGCTGGGGATTTAGGAGGATTCTAACCTTAAGACTAACGTATTTTGGCTATATGAGTTAACTGTTTATCTGTTTATTTATCGCTTTATTGAACTGTTGCATTCATAGCATAACATTTTCCGTCAAACGAAGATTTTTTCATTTTCACTAAAGGACGATTATGCGGGTTCGCAGTCGTTCATTAACCAAAATTTTCTCGGGGCACCCTGATGAGTGTAGTTGGTTGCTTGATAGTCAACGTTCGTTAATTGTTCCAGCCCAAGTAGTCCGCTTGGGTTATCCTTTTCACTCTAAATACAACTCACTCTTAGTTAAACTAAGATAGAGCAAATCTCAATCCCGAAAAAAGCGCATTGGCCTAAGACGACCCAACACCCAAGAAGTGTTTGGCCCATTAGAAAGACCGCCTTGAGTCAAAAAAGAGCCCACGGCTCGATAGGACGATCATATTTGCGTGTTAAATCTGAAGGATGTATTGCGTGTTTAAATATTTGTTGTATCGTGGGGGGTGACAATTAACTAGTTGTATGTTTTTGTAGATGTCGAGTCAGTTCCTCCATTTCAACATGGTCACCAAGACGCCAGACATTCTCTGCGTATGGTGGGACAACCTCAAAGATTGTCAAAAGAGAGAAATCTCGATTCACCTGGGTCACTTACCTTCGATAATGGACTTCAAGGTTTGACCCATGTTTATTGAGGTTATCACTCGGTTTTGGGATGACAAAAGGATGGTGTTTTGATTTGGAGATGTCGAAATAACACCGACATTAGAAGAAATTAAAGATTGTATGGACTCTATCGGAATATGCGGCAAGAGGAAAAGATGTCCCGATCATCACATTCTTCTACCAGATAGGCCGACTGCCGGAGAATTAAGAGACATGTTGTTACTGGTAAGGCTAACTGGTTGGATGCCCAAAGTATACCACTAATGAGATTCTTCGAAAAATGGGGGCACGATAGCTATTTCGCGCAATTTCCAAACGAATTTCATAATCACAATACTTGGAGGCAAACTCAAGTCATTGCGTTCTCCGCATGCCTTTTAGGAACGATGGTGTTCCCTCAGGATGAAGGAAAAGAGATTGACACCCGAGTAGTAATGGTAGTGGATGCCATCTTCAGAGGAGTCGGTAAGAAACAAGAAGAAAAGAAATACTGCAGTTTGCCCCCAGTCATTTTGGCCGACATTTATCGATCTTTGAGTTTGTGTAAGAACGGGTTCCCGTTTTCCAAGGTTGCAACATTCTACTTCAATGGTGGATGACTGAGCATCTCTGCAAAAGGGATGGTTCCCAACCACAAGAGTTGGCCAAGCCAAGCCAGACGAGTCTCCTTGTCTACCTAAGCATCCACAGATTCCCAATTCATACCACCAGTGATGCGTAGGCAAGGGTATTTTATGATTTGAAAGAAGGAGATATACAGTGGATGTTACCGAACTTCAAGTCCGAGAGGATAGCAGCACAAGGGTCCAAACTTCCATTTTTAGTCCTTCCCGGCATCAGAGGATTGCGGCCCTACAACCCAGCTAGGGTGATGCGGCAATTTGGTAGAACACAAATCACACCCGTCCAAGGGGATGCTAGCTCTTTTATTGTCGATTACAGCGGGAGCGGCAAAATACCTTTCGCCAAGATCATCCTACAAGAGTGGGCCGGACGTGTCAACATGAAATGGGGTATGGCTAAAAACAGATACGAAGCTGGGTATCTCGACGAATACAAGACATGGTTGCAAAAATGATCTGTGTGGTGTAGTGAACCCAATACCACACGCAGGTCGAGAAATTAAAGAAGTACAGACAAGGCTTCAGATCCACGCATATCATTTTCGGCAAGAATGAAACCGAAGGGAGCAGGAATTTCAGCAAAGGGAACAAGAATTTCAGAAAAGGGAGCAAGAATTTCAGCGAAGGGAGCAAAAGTACCAGTTCCGAGAGTTAGAAAGTCAGAGAGTTTTGGCTGTGACGTCACAAGAGCTAGCTGATACAAGGGCTTGTCTGATGCGTTTGGATACAACCCTGGATGAGCAGATGAACACTCTACAAGTCATACCGGCATCTTCCAAAGCTGTGTTCGCTGAGCCGAACGTGTTAACAAGCAAGTGCATCATCCGCGAAAAAGTAGAGAAAGCGAGAAGAGGAGAAGAACCATCAACCTTCTAACTCCCCTGCATGATATTGTTTTCTATCTGTATTCGCATTGTATTCCCCTCCCTGAAAATATACCCCGTTTTGATTAAAATTATGTAACGAACGTTATGATTTTAAGTAAATTTTATTTTGGGGGGTGCGACAATATGTTTCAAATAATGCAATACATCCTTCAGATTCGCTAGGCCTACCCTTGGCACAAAAGGGTCACATGCATGATTAGGACGCGATATATGTGCTATTTAACTGCTTATGTGGTGTGTTGCTGTGAATGAGGATATCGGAAACCCATTTCCTTTTCAGAAATTTCCAAAATATACAAACAAGTTACTATTACAAAATGTCCGACCAAAATTTCCTGAGTCTTAAGTTTCTCACTCAAAAGACACCTCCCATACCACAAACTCTAAAACGTTACTCTACAGCCTCAGGAAAAGCAAATCACTGCTATGGGAAAGGGTAAGAGTATCAAGAGAGAGCTTACATGAGAAGAGTTGCAGAGAAAAAAAGAACAGATCACACGTGAAATCCAGGAGGTCAGAGAAGAAGGACTCAGAGTCAAAGTTACCACATCAGTCTACAGAGCTGCAACTGTGATGCTGTATGAGGACCTGCCATCAAAGATGAAGAAGAAGCAAGACGTTGAGATGGAGACAGAGGACTTGAGTGAGAAATTAGACATGCTTCGACTGAAGGTGCAAGAAAGGGAAGCGAGAAAGGTGAGGATAGAGTCGGAAACCACCATTCTATTAGCTAGAAATGCAGCACTGGATGAGGAACTGACAGCGAAAATGGCAGAGTTCATCACTATGCAGGAAAGAATGTCTGCACTAAGGAAGAAGAACAAGGCGTTCCACCATAACATGATAGACAAACTTCAGAAAATGCACGGAAAATACTCTATCCGCGAGCAAGAGGCTAGTGGTGGCCCAGATGACACTCATCCTGGAGCGATTGGCGAAGACGCTGACGAGAAAATCGTCTACAAGCCTCCATTTCTAGGTCGTCTGAAAGGAGGAGACAAATGGATTACTCTTCCGGCCTATGAGCCGACACACCGTGTGGGGGCAAGGGTAATGACTTGCGCTTTTTTATATGAGCATCTTGGATGGGCACCTGAGGAAGGGTCATTTTCATTTATTGAGCAAGGAAGCTATTCGAAAGTGTGTGCCTTCCACCCAAATCAGCGAGGACACACTACAGAGGAATGCGTGCGACTCAAAATGAGGATTTGCCACCAGATCGACATTGGGGATATACCGCACATGTGGGGTAATAATACCGTTCTCACTTACGATCCGTCAGAGCCAATTGAGCGCACTCAGTTTGTTTGTCACTACTTCACTCCGTTCAAGGAATCTATGTTGCATATCTACATGGAATTGGTTAAGAATGGGATCTTAGCCTCTCTTCACAATGATGACAGAGGTCTCGATCCCGTTGGGGGAGAAGTCTTCAAACCTTGCGCTTATCATGATGCCATAGATCATAGCCTTTCAAGATGTCTTGGATTTCGCTACGACCTCGAATCCCTCGTCAACATGGGAAAGATTCGAGTCGAATTTGTTCCTCGTGACTGATGTGGCGAACGAGAAGAAGAATGACTAAGATGCAGTCATTATTTTTATCTTTAAAGCTTGTTGCCTTTCAATTTCCATTGTAGCAGTTCTAAATGAATGTAATGAAAATCAATGTTTTATTTTCTATTCGAACTACGTTGGTCCTGAATTCTCCTTGTGAAATACGTAGGCAGCCTTTCAAGGCCCGGCCCTTATCTTTAAAAATTTTCATTCTTGCCCCTTACGGTACAAGGAAATATGAAGACCAGATCAACGGACATCGAATAATAGCTGCAAGAAGACCATAGCTCAACGTGATTCAGCCTTTCTGAGACAGTGTCAAGTTAAAAAACAAGCAAACTCCTGCTTTGTTAAAAAATATGTTTCCGTCCTTACTCGTGGGTTGAAGATATTCCTCCAACATAGCAATTTGTGTATTTATCTGCTCTATGTGTGATATTATGCGTCTTGTATTCTGAATCCAAACAGACAAATCTGCCTTTGAGTTGTTTTCCTCCTCAGGTATTTTGAACTAATATGTGTTGATTAAGCTGGCATATCATCCTTACTTCACCAGATCAAAAGGTCCCGCAGATTCCTTCCCAGGGCAAAATTCTGATAAAGGAAAGACGATTATGGGAGACAATAACGAAGAGTTAGGTCTCACTGATGTTGTGGTGGCTCAACCCACCCTAGCGGACCAAAACGAGTTGATTCTGCAGTTGATGCAACAAATTGCAGAGATGAGGGTAGAGATGCAGAGAAGGCAGGATTTGCCTCCGCCAGGATATAACGTTAATGCTACAGATGGAAGACCTCCTATCTACTTCCCTTCCTCAAACGTGGATCCATCTCAAGGCGTGCCGCTAGCTCAGAATCCCCCTGCTATAGACCCAACTACCCAAAATCCGCAATATGCTTCAGCCTCTTATCAAACTCCACCACCTCCTCAGAACCCTCATTCTCAAGTGCCATCTCATCCCCAAAATACCCAACCGCAATCCGCTCCACCACGGCAAAACCAAAGTCAAAATCTGAATCATAACACTTTTAATCCCCAAACACCCCACCACCACTTGAATCAGTATACCAGTCCTCAGACTTATCCTCAAAATTACCAAGCTGCCCAAAACGCCCAGAGTCCTTTCGTAGCTCCGCCCTTACCCAAAAAGACCACTTTCCAAATCCCCGTCCCTGCTGAGCACGATGTGCACGGTTCTGAGTTGGACCACTACGAGGAATATAAAATAGGGTGGAGGGCGAAGGAGGAAGCAAAGGTAGATATAAAAGAGGAGATCAAGAGAGCCATGAAAGAGCTCCAATGCGTCCCTGATGCCGCCGGCCTGAATTATGAAGATATATATATTAATCCAAATCTAGACCTTCCAGAAGGGTTCAAAATCCCAAAATTCGAAACTTTCAGAGGAGTGGGGAACCCTATGGCTCATTTGAGAGCCTACTTCGACCAGCTCGTTGGAGTTGGTAGGGATGAAGCTCTATTGATGCGGCTTTTCAGCCGAAACCTGTGCGGAGAAGCTCTTGAATGGTTCACCTCGCATGAAACCCGGCAATGGCCCAGCTGGAATGCTCTGGCAAAGGATTTCATCGAGCGATTTGCTTACAATGTAGAAATTTTCTGATCGTTATTCTTTGGAGAAAATGAAGCAGAAATCAACCGAGAGCTACAGAGAATTAGATTATAGGTGGAGAAAATAAGCGACCAGGGTGAGACCGCCCATGTCTGAGAAAGAAATTGTTGAAGTGTTCGTGCGGGTGCAAAAACCCAAATATTATGATAGGATTATGTTGCTCGTTGGAGCGAAGTTTGCTGAGATAGTCAAAATCAGTGAAACTATCGAAGACGGCTTGAAAACAGGAAAGATAGCCCGTGTAGACGCGTCGCCCGGGTCTTCAGAGTTGTTAAAGAAGAAGAGAGAGGACATTGCCGCTGTTTCATATGAGGGAAGAAAACCCCCAAGAAGATCCTCCTACTCTCAAGGTCGTTCTCGATTTTCTCAAAACTCCTACCAAGCTAGTCAGAAAAATAATCCTCCTCCAGCATACAAAATCCTCCTCCAGCATACCTAAATCCTCCTCCAGTCTACCAAAGTCCACCCCCAAATTACTAAAATCCATCTCCCACTTACCAAAGTCATCCTCCACTGTATCAAATTCCATCTCCTCACTTCCAAGGTGTTGCTCCCAACTGTGCTAACGTGTAGTCGAGCTACAGAGCACCCCCTCCCATTTATCAAGTCCAAGCTCTACTATATCAAAGCCCCCTCCGAATTACCAAGCTCCATTGCCAAACTACCAAACAAATCCCTATCCCAGAAGTCAAACTCCCCGTCCCAACAACAGAAATTATCAATAGACGCCTCCTCCACAAGGAAGTTATGATCCACCAGGACCTAGGTTTGAGAAAAAGCGTCTGAGGAATTTCACTGCGCTCGCCGAAAGCCGAACAAAGCTGTACGAGCGACTGGCTGCGGCCGAATATATCCACCCTGTGGGGCCCAAACCTGTGGATATCAATTCGAAATTCTATAG
The DNA here is from genome assembly GCA_016801875.1 of Solanum sitiens. Taxonomy (NCBI): domain Eukaryota; kingdom Viridiplantae; phylum Streptophyta; class Magnoliopsida; order Solanales; family Solanaceae; genus Solanum; species Solanum sitiens. The sequence goes on along the minus strand of JABWTJ010000269.1, from coordinate 696,932 downwards.
GCCAGATCAGAGATGTGCTTATCATTCCAACAATGTTGGGCATGATACTAAGGACTGTATCAACCTCAAGCACAAGATTCAGGATTTAATTGACCAAGAGGTGGTCTCTCTCCAACCAGCTGCACCTAACGTCAACACCAACCCTTTGCCGAATCATGGAGGCGGCGTTAATATGATAGAGATAGATGACGACTGGTGTGTGACGAAGGTGATAACTCCAATCATTCACGACGAGTTGGAAAGGGCTGTGGCTTCGTTAAGCATCAAAGAGAAGAAATAGTTCGTTATTTTGACACCCGCAAAGGCTGTTGCCTTGGTGCCATCAAGAACTCTGATCAAGCCAAAGTTCGTGATTGAAACTGCTGCTGCACAGGGTATGACCCGATCTGGAAGATGTTACACTCCTGAGGAGCTTGCTCTCGGAGGTCAAAAGAAGGATCAGGATAAAAGGCCAATAAGCGAAGGCGAAGCAGAGGAGTTCTGGAGAAGAATGCAACCAAAAGATTATTCTATTGTTAAGCATTTGGAGAAGACTACAGCCCAGATTTCTATGTGGGCTTTGTTGATGAGCTCACAGTTGCACAGGCAGGCTTTGATGAAGGCTCTCGATGATACGTATGTACCCGCGGGCATAAGCAGCGATAACGTGGCCGCTATGATCCACCAAGTTATTAGAGGGCATCGAATCAGCTTTTGTGACGATGAGCTGCCTTTTGAAGGCAAGTCCCACAACAAGGCATTGCGTATCACTGTCGTCTGTCATGAAAAGGTTATTAATCACGTCTTAGTAGATGATGGATCTGGTCTGAACATCTGCCCGTTGTCGACGTTGCGACAATTATGTTTTGATAACTGGAGCAAAACCAAGTCAACGTGAGAGCCTTTGATGGGGTTCAGAGAGATACGTTGGGAGAAGCAAATCTGGTTATCCAAATGGGTCCGGCAGAGATTAGCGCACAGTTCCAAGTCTTGGACATTGACACCAGCTATAACCTTCTTCTGGGAAGGCCTTTCATTCATATGGCTGGAGTTATGCCTTCTACCCTTCATCAGATGATGAAACTCGTTTGGAAGAACGAAGAGCTGGTTATTCATGGTGAAGGTAGTCACTCCGGCAGACAGGCGCCAATTAACGATGAAGTGTCTCGAGGTACAGATTTCTACACAGTGGAGCTGGTAAATGCCACTGGTGAGGATTTGTCCCCACAGTCTCCTATGCCTGCCGTGTACAAGATGATAGCCACTGTGATGTTGCAAAATGGTTTTGAACCAGGTTTCGGATTGGGAAGAAATTCCCAAGGAATTATTGAGCCTATACCGGTCTCCGTCAAAGGAGCTAGATACGGTTTGGGGTACATCCCACAGATGATGATATGAAGGCGAAGAAGAAGATCAATCAAGCATTGGCTAAGCCAATCCCTCATCTGTTCCAATCATTCCCGGTCCGAGAGTATGCCGAGCATGATGACGTTAGGGAAGGAATCTGTGGCCTTTTTGAGGAGATCGATGCTGTTATTGAGGAAGAGGTCGAGCTAGCTGGTATTTGTGATGCTGAGCCGGGAGAGATGCTGTAGAACTGGACCTCCACGCCAATTCTGATTCCCCAAACTCCTTGGTAGAAGCGCATCATTTTATGCATATTCAAATCGGTGGTAGTCCGAAAGAGGCCCGAGACCCACCATTTTGCATTTTTCTTAATTGCGTGCATTTTAAAATTCCCTCGTGATGTTTGAAAAAAGGCAATATGGCCTTTTGCCGTAGCCAAAGTTTGCATTGTTTCCCATTTTGAATGAAAGCCTCTTTTATTTAAATTTGGTTTATTTACTTATTTGCTATATTTCACTTATCTAACTTCGTCTATTTATGGTTTCAGTAATATAAGTTTTAAACCTACCAATGTCGTGTCATATCACGAGCTGAACGAACAAAGTGAGGCAGGTGATGATGAGGTTGATGATTACGAAGAGGAAAATAAAGCATCAGAGTTCGTTGCTGAGGAATTTCGACAGTTTGAAAACTAGCATAAACCAAATCTAGAGGAAACTGAAACTGTAAATCTGAGAGACCAAGAATGTGTCAAAGAGGCCAAAATCAGCGTTCATTTGAATGAAACTCAGAGGAAGGATCTAATTCATTTACTCACCGAGTATGTTGATGTGTTTGTCTGGGAAGTCAGCGACATGCTAGGGCTGAGTACCAATGTTGTGTCTCACAAGTTGCCGATTAATCCAGGGTTCAGTCCGATGAAGCAAAAAACTCGGAAATTCAAGCTTGAGTTGAGTTTTAGGATTAAAGAATAGATCACCAAGCAGATAGAGTCTCGATTGGTGGAAGTGACACAATATCCGACTTGGTTGGCCAATATTGTTCTGGTCGCCAAAAAAGATGGAAAAATTAGAATCTGTGTCGACTACAGAGATCTCAACAAAGCTAGCCCTAAGGATAATTTTCCGTTGCCAAATATTCATATTTTTATCGATAACTATGCTAATCATGAAATGCAGTCATTTGTGGATTGTTACGCAGGTTATCATCAGATTCTGATGGACGAGGAAGATGTAGAAAAGACAGCTTTTATTACACCTTGGGGTGTATATCATTACAGGGTGATGCCATTTGGCCTCAAGAATGCTGGCGCTACCTATATGAGGGCTATGACGACTATATTTCATGATATGATTCATAAAGAGATTGAGGTGTACGTGGATGACATTATAATCAAGTCCCGCGAGAGTTCAGATCACTTGACACACTTGAAGAAGTTATTTGATCATTTGCGTCGGTATAACTTGAAATTGAATCCCGCTAAATGCGCTTTTGGAGTTCCAGCCGGCAAGTTATTGGGATTTATAGTTATTAGAAGAGGTATTGAGCTCGATCCTTCCAAGATTAAAGCAATCCAAGAGTTACCTCCGCTGAAGACGAGAAAAGTGGTGATGAGTTTCTTAGGGAGGTTGAATTACATCAGTCGATATATAGCTCAATCAACCGTGGTGTGTGAGCCTATCTTCAAACTGTTGAAGAAAGATACTCCAACAAAGTGGACTGAAGAGTGTTAGACTGCTTTTGATGCTATCAAGAACTATTTGTCAAATCCACCAGTATTAGTTCCCCCACGAGAAGGGAGTCCTTTGTTGCTGTATTTGTCCGTCTCAGATAGTGCATTCGGATGCGTGCTCGGTCAACACGACGAGACGGGGAAAAAAGAAAGGACTATCTATTACATAAGCAATAAGTTTACTCTATATGAGTCTCGATACACTCTATTGGAGAGAACGTGTTGTGCTTTGACTTGGCTTGCCCAGAAGTTGAGACATTATTTGTCTTCGTATACTACATATCTCATTTCCAGAATGGACCCGCTGAAGTATATTTTCCAGAAGGTGATGTCGACCGGAAAGTTGGCTAAGTGGAAAATGTTGTTGAGTGAATTTGATATTGTGTATGTGACTCAGAAGGCAATAAAGGCACAGGCTTTGGCTGATCATCTTGTAGAGAATCCTGTTGATGAAGAATATGAACCGCTCAAGACTTATTTTCACGATGAAGAAGTGTCATTTGTGGGTGAAGATATTTGTGAAGCATATCCTAGGTGGAGACTATTCTTTGATGGAGCGGAGAATCACCAGGGAAAAGGTATTGGGGCAGTTCTGGTGTTAAAAGCTGGTCAGCACTATCCCATGGAGGCTAAGCTCCGATTTAATTGCACGAACAACATGGCCGAATATGAAGCTTGTATTCTTGGTTTGAAAATGGCCATTGACATGAATGTCCATGAGTTGTTGGTTATTGGAGATTCAGATATGTTGATTCATCAGGTTCAAGGAGAGTGGACCGTGAAGAACCCAAAGATTATACCTTACGTGCAGTATGTACAAAAATTGTGCAAGAGATTTCGTAAGATCGAGTTTAGACATACTCCCAGAATACAGAATGAGTTGGCCGATGCTCTTGCAACCATCGCTTCGATGATTAAACATTCGGATACAGATTATATTAACCCTCTAGATATAGAGCTGAAAGAACACTCAGTCCATTCTTCACATGTTGAAGTAGAACCAGACGGTTTGCCATGGGATTTTGATATAAAGAAGTATTTGGAGTCCGGTATTTATCCAGAAGATACTACATCTAACCAAAAGAAGTTGATACGCCGTATGATTCTCAATTTCTTTCTAAGTGGAGAAATCCTTTATAGGAGGACTCCAGATTTAGGTCTTCTCAGATGTGTCGATGCTGTTGAAGCTGCAAAACTTATTGAACAGATACATGCTGGATTTTGTGGCACGCATATGAATGGGCTCACTTTGGCGAGGAAGATCGTTCGAGCCGATTATTTCTGGATGACAATGGAGAATGATTGTTGCAAGTTTGTGCAGAAATGTCATAAATGTCAAGTGCACGGTGATCTAATTCGAGTGCCGCCTCACAAACTTAATGCTATGAGTTCACCTTGGCCTTTTGTAGCTTGGGGCATGGATGTCATCGGTCCGGTAGAGCCAGCCGCTTCTAATAGACACAAATTTATTTTGGTTGCCATCGATTACTTCACCAAGTGGGTGGAAGCAGCTTCTTACAAGTAGGTAACCAAGAAAGTTGTAGCTGATTTTGTTCGCAACAATCTAATATGCAGATTTGGAGTGCCAGAATCCATCATTATTGATAACAGTGCAAATCTCATCAGTCACTTGATAAGATATATTTGTGAACAATTTAAGATTACTCACCAAAACTGAACCGCTGATCGTCCTCAAATGAATGGAGCTGTAGAAGCCGTCAATAAGAATATCAAGAAGATTCTGAGGAAAGTAATTGACAATCACCGAGGTTGGCATGAGATGTTGCCATATGCTTTATTGGATTGTCGAACGACTGTCAGAACGTCGACTGGAGCTACTCCATACTTGCTAGTATATGGAACAGAAGCAGTCATACCCGCCGAAGTTGAAATACCGTCTTTGAGAATTATCCAAGAAGCTGAGTTGAGTAATGCTGAATGGGTTAGCAAGAGAATTGATCAGTTAACTTTGATTGACGAAAAGAGAATGGTTGCCATTTGTCATGGTCAATTATATCGACAGAGAATAATTCGAGCTTTCCACAAGAGAGTCAGAGCTAGAATTTTTGAAATTGGTCTGTTGGTCCTCAAGCACATTTTTCCTCATCAAGACTAGTACAAAGGAAAATTCGCACCAAATTGGCAAGGACCCTACATGGTTCGCAAGGTATTATCTGGAGGCGCTTTGGTCCTATCAGAAATGGATGGCACCGCATGGACAAAACTGATCAACTCAGATGCTGTCAAGAGATACTATGTGTGAAGCTTCGGTTTGCATTTCTGTTATTTACTTGTAACCATTCTATTTGCTTGTATTCTGCTTTGCTTAAACTTTTATCCCTCTTGTAATAAACTACGTCTCTGAATTCTCAAGAATGAGATACGTTGGCGGCCTATGTCGGCCTCGGTCACCCCATTTATCCCCTTTATTTTTTTTCTTTGTATTTGAACTACGTTCAACCTGAATTCTCAAGAATGAGATACGTAGGCGGCCTATGTCGGCCTCGGTCAGTTTTCCAAGATTTACGTACCGACAGTAGTAGATAAACCAAAATTTTTAACTGGGACAGAAATTTTGAGGATGACCTCAAAATTTCAACTTGGTTTTTGTCGACAATTTGGAGTGACTCTGAATTCTCCCCAGCGAATAATCAGATATACCTCCAAGTATCAGACCCAAAGAAGTCCGCTAAGCCTCACATGACATAATACTTGGCAGTAGCCCTTTTCAAAATACTACTTTTTGAAAATTTATTTTTTCTTAAAATTCTATATTTGCATTTCATTTGGTTTGGTGAAATATTTGATTTTATCTATCAAGAGGCGGGAGATCAGGAAATCAATCGGAGATAGCAGGACAAGGAGCAGACAACTGAAGAAATCGACACAGATCAATTCGTTTTAAAACTAACAATTTTTCTGTGGACGCATGTTTATAGCTTTGCTGTGAAATCAGCAAATTCCTCCGATGGATGAATATGGAGAAGTCAAGGGAGGAGAAAAGCTCTCCCAGAATTTAGCGATGTTCCTGTAGACGCAAGAATTATTTTATATTGCTTATACCGGAGACGGGGGAATATGAATGGTTTATTTCAGTCAATTTCCAACAACATGAAGTCTATAAGGAGCGTCCAGCTAGATTCGAAGGTGAATCAAGCGAAAATCTCAAGAAAGTTTACGGTTTCCGTAAAGGACGTCATCTGCATTGTAATGTCAGATATGATATTATACATTACCCGGAGGGGTCATTTATTTTATTGTCGATCAAGGCAATACATTACCCGCAGGGTCATTTATTTTATTATCGATCAAGACGATATATTACTCGGAGGGGTCATTTATTTTATTATCGATCAAGACGATACACTATCTGGAAATCATTTTACCTTTATTGTCAATTAAGACGATATTATTATCCAGAAGGCACCCAGAAGATAATTATGTTGCTCGATTGAAACATTATCTTCATTCGGTACCATGGATGACATCGCGAGAAAATATTCATGCCTCGCAGAAAGTTATACATCACGGAAGTCATGCATCGCGAGTGAATATTCATGCATCGCGGAAGATCATGCATCGCAGAAGATCATGCATCGCGAGTCAATATTCATGCATCGCGGAAGATCATGCATCGCGAGTCAATATTCATGCATCGCGGGTCAATATTCATGCATCGCGGAATATCATGCATCGCTAGTCAATATTCATGCATCGCGGAAGATCATGCACCGCGAGTCAATATTCATGCATCGTGAAAGAACAGGCATCACGAGTCAATATTCATGCATCGCGGAAGATCATGCATCGCGAGTTAATACTCATGCATCGCGAGTTAATATTCATGCATCGCGAGAAGATATTCATGCCTCGCAGAAAGTTATGCATTGCGAGAAGATATTCATACCTCGCAGAATTTATGCATCGCGAGAAGATTTCATACCTCGCAAAATTTATGCATCGCGGAAAGATTTCATACCCCGCAAGAAATCACTCATCGCGGGAAGATATTTATGCCCCACAAGAAATCATGCACTGCCAGAGAAGGAATCGTGCATCTCAAAGAGAAATATTTACCCATCAACATCAACTGCATCTTTATTTGGCAAGAGTGAATGCCAAGAGAATCATCTTTATTTATCAACATTGCATCAACTTTTATTTATTTTGACATCCAATGGAGATTATATTGAAGATTATATTTCAAACACAAGACGTAAGATTTATTTGCTTCACGTCAAACCAATCGAGTTGACGTCAAATGTTGAGGAGAACGATTAAGTGTCAACACGGTAAAAGACACTGTCTCCCATTTAAATTGCATTTTTTATACTGACGAGTTTTGTCTCAGTCTTTGTCGAGAGCATCCGAAAGGATGAATTCTCCAAAAAACAAACCACAGGCGCGGACGACATAAAAAAAAATGCAGCGCAACGTGGAACTTTTTCTTAGCAGCGAACTGGGACATAGTCCAAAGAGGAGTGTCAAACTCCTAGGACGCGAGCAGAGGAGCGACTTCCACCACAATCAAACCACACCCCTATCAGAAAGCATGTGTTTTTTTTTTCCAGTTTCGGTTGTGCATCCGGAATTTCGGTCTACCGGAAGGAAGTTTTCAATCTGAGTGACAATGCGTCAAGAGTTTTGGAAATTATGTCCGTGTAAATTCTTACCTATGAATGTGAAGAGCTCCACCTTCATGGCTAAGAGGTTGCAAGCCTCTTTTTTCTTACTCGACTTAATTTGTCACTCATCTAAACAAAGGTTATCTAGCATAATAGATTTCCTTTTCAACCGATCGAGTCGAACTGCAAGCAGCCTGATTCCTAGGTTTAAGGATATGTAGGCGGACTCAATGTTGAAAACTCGGTTGTGTTCCAACATTCGCTTTTAAATTCTATTCCCGGGCATTTCGGTCCCTCCATAATTCGGTATCGAAATGACTTTTGAATCCTTTCACAATCGCGCATTAAATCGAGCGTATCGAACTACAAGTGACCTGAATTCTCATATAGCCTGAGATATGTAGGAAACCCATTTCTAGGGTTCGGCAATAATTCCTAAAGTCCATACCAAATTTTATCGGAAAGATGAATTTGTGGTCGATCAAAATTGGTTTGGTCAATTTCATTTTCCTCAGATTTCTTGCATCAATCCAAGTAAAATGAGGGACAGTTGTTGACACCCAATTTTGACCCTCCCCGATACTAATTAATCAACGAGCTTCTTAATTCTAAACATTTTTAAATAATTAGTTTTATTAAGGTTTAAAAGGTTTTTCAAATTATTCCAAATAAATCTTATCGTTTTCATAATTCTTAGATATTACATATGATTTACATAATAATGTATATAACTAATATATTTTATGATTATTCGAAATTCGTCTCACAAGATTTTTTTGTTTAAATATTTTATTAATTAGTTTAATTATATAATGGTTTACATTTTTGAATTAATTATTTTATAATTACGTCGATTATTTTTTTTCGTTAAAATTAAAAAGCTTGTTACTTAATTATATTAATTTGTCTTTAAACTTTAATCAATTTAGCCAATAATTTGGCTGAATGAGCATTTTTCTTAAGACAAATTTGAACCCTTTTATTATTCAAGCAGCCCGTCCCAGACCCATTTGTAAATTTTCAGTAAATCCTAGCCCAATACCATTTTAATTCCCTCCAACCCATTACTTAATTCAGCAGCAAATCAGCCCACGTGATTTCCTTCCTCCCAGGCCCATTTTTTCCAGAACAAAAACCAGCCCAATTTTTTTTTATTTCAGCCCACCTTCCACATTCAAATTCCTAGTCCAATTCGCAACCCATAACGTGAAAACCTGACCCGGCCCCATTTCGCTTTATTCTTCACATGAAGAAATCCAAAACGAACGAATTTCCCAGAAAAGTGACACCCAGATGCACCAGCAAACGCGTGAAGCAACAAACGCTGCAAATCATATACGATCTCGAAGGGACGAAACTCATTTGCGCGTGATGCGTCCATCTCTTCTCCCTTTCTCAGCCTTTGGCCAAATCTCTGCATACTCGTACGATTCCAGCAAGTAGACGCGTCTTTCGCAGGCCAGGTGTAACGATCTCCAAAATAATCGTCCTTGGCTTGAGATCGAACGGCTCTCCCCCTTTTCCCGTTGAGAATGTGTAACAGATTCGTACTGGTGGCAACTTCAGCCTTATCCTCAAAAGGCTTTTGAATTTCAAATGGGGAGAGAGATTTTCGAATTTGCCCTTGCTTTTCCCTCCCATTTCCTAACCCTAATCCATCCCGATATATAACATCTCTTTTCCGTTTTGAGGTTTTTTTTTTTGGGCAGCCGCAATCAGATAGAAAGAAAAAATCTTCAGATTTTTTATTTTTTTAAGTTTTGTTTCCTGTTCACAAAGGAACTGAAAAATTCTGGGAAGATTTTTTAGGTTTGGGATTTATTCTTTGAGAAGAACAGAGAGTGTTTTTGTGTGGTGTTGAAAAAAAAATTGTGAAGGAAGATAAAACATTCTTTTAGTTTCGATTCTTAGGAGAAGTCTGGTTTTGGAGTTGATTCAAACACTTTCGGTCCCTTGCCATATCTGAGCCTGAAAGTCTCTTGTAGCTCTCCTCTTGGTGGGAAGTCGCGTCTCCTTGCTCGTTTGTTCCTGTTCGCCGCACCACGTAAGGTAACGACTCCTCTTTTACATGCCTTTCTTCCCTTCACTGTTTCGAAATGTTTGTTTTCTTTAATACTTGGGAACTTGTAATTATTCGTACTGATTATTAGTTAGTTGACATAATGGTAAGGTCATATACATATTTTCTTAGCAATTCGAAGGCTATTCGATGCGGAGTCGTATTTTTTTTTCATCCATTGGTTGCCTAGGAGTTTATCAAGTTTCATGTCTTTGTTGCAAGTAATGAAATCATTATTTTGTTTTCTGTTGCTGTTAATTGATTTTGAGTGTTATTGGCTAGTACATGATGTACATGTCTGCTTTAGTGACTCTTTTTAGCTCATGCTTCGTGTCGTCGTGCCATTTCAGATTCAGTGTGGTTTTCTTTTTACTATTCGAACCTATCTCCTTTTTCTTTGTTTGCCTCTGGAACGTGGCTGAATCCAAACTTTTTCGTCTACTTGTCTTCAAGAAGCATTATGTTGCGCCTGATTAGGCGTTATTAGTCTTTCGTATAGTTTAAGTTTCAAAGATTAAATGAGCTAGCTATGTGAGGCTTCTTGGTTTAAAATTTTCCTATCTTTTCGTTAAATTGTATCGTTTTTCATCACATAGTCCTGTAAAATGATAATCTTGTCTTGAAACCTTTAGTAGACTGCCGCCTCGTGATGTTGTCCTTGTTTTTTTTAGAAATGAAATGTGCTTTCGTCCCTCCGTTTAGATCTTTGAAATTAGCTCTCTTCCATTTATGTTTGAAGTCTTAAAATCATTTATGTTGATTTTGTTTTTTCTACGACTCGGTTGCTGCATATTGCTTCATTCTTGTCCTTTACTTGAAGTTGTGTAAAATGTTGAATTTCTTCTATTTCATGTCTAATTTTTTTCTTCAAAGTCTTTGCATATCTTGATAATGTTGTTCTTTGATTCCCTCGTGTTTTGAAGGTTTAGTTTTATTCTATTTATACATGTTTCGCTGCTGCATTTTTAGTGATAAAGCTTCATTTAGTTATATCCTTATTGTTTGTGGAAATTTGTATTAAGGAAGAAATTTGTTGATTTGTGATTTAATTTACTTTGAACTTGTTTCGTTTCATTCCTTACTCCTTAAACTTTTTTTTTAGTTTTCTTTTACTCTTATATATTGCAATGCAGATTTAATGGTATCAATCCCAACCTTGATAAGTGCCTTAATTTATGTATCTTATTCCTCTAATTGTCGACCCTTTTTTTTATATATATATTTTGTTGCCTCCTTTAGTGTTAATTTTCCGTATTACCTAGGGAAGTTCGAGTTCGGTTAATTTTTCAGCTTATTTGATCTATATGTATCTAAAGTAGTAATTTAGTACCTTGATCAATTCTTACTTTTGGGTGGGGGTGGGGGTTATTTCTTTTAGTAGAATTTTATTCGACAGGATTTTCAAAAGATTTATTACAATTTCATTTAGTCATATTTGTTTATTTGCTTCTCTGTTAGTTTTTGGATTATTTGTTAGAATAAGTTTCATTTCTTTCCCCTACATATCTCTGCATATCGTTCATACCTACAGTTTCTGGCATGTATTTCTTAGTTATGATTTTCTTAATTGAGCGATATAATTGTGTCCTTCCAAAAGATTTAATTGGTGAGAATAAATATGCATGTTTGTTTAATTTGTAGCTTTGATAAAACATTTGTTTAATCTACCGGCGTTACTTCGCTTCTTTTTTTCTTAGACATAATAATTATCCTTTATTATTTTATTTTTTGATTATAGTTTTATGATCAAGTGTGTTACTGTGTGTCTCGCATATTTTACAACTCTGGAATGTCTAATGTCTTAGTTTTGAATATTGTATTCTCTTTGCTCTTAGAAACAATTAGGTAGTATGTCAATTGCCTATTATTAATTTTAGTGCTACCAAGTTTTATCAAAACGTCCAGCATGTTATGAATATGGGTATTGAGGATATCTTTAGTCTTTGTCCCTTGTGATTTGTCTCTTGTGAGTCATTGACTTTGGCTTTTGATTTGAAATATCCTGTTGCTTTTTGATATGGGAAGCTTTACTTGTTTTAATCATTTGTCCTTTGACAAGAACTCTCATCTCTTCCCGCATTTCGAGAAAGCCATAAAGGCTTAATTCCATCTTTTTGAGTCGAGCCATAAAATTCGATGGGCAGATTCTTGAAGTTGGACTAGCATGAAGATTGAAGAAAGCCGAAGAAGTTGGATTAGAAGATCCAAAAAACATTTTATTTTGTATTTTGTTATTTTGGGCCTAATTCTTTGTCGTTTTTATTTTTCTGTATTTATTTTGTATTAATTATCTGTTTAGTCTAGGACAGGTACGAAAGAAAGTCAAATGGGTCAAAAACCCGAAATAGGTGGGTTCAAAATTCCGTTCAAGGCGGACAGAACCCGGATTTGGACCCAAATCTCTCTCCTTCTCTCTCTTTTTATATGCTTTTAATTACTAATCTGTTTTATTTGTCATTAGTTTAAGGTTCGAAAACTCCAAATTCCCCGCAAACGCCTTAAATGCTTTATCGACTTAAAACCAATAAATTTCGCAAATAAGTTAGTATTTTAATTCTCTATCTTTCTAAACAAATTTTTATCAATGTTAAATTTTTAGCCAAATTAAGTTAGTTGCCGGAAAACCGTAATAAGCGGAACGTCTTAGGTGCTTTCAAAACCTTCCTAAGACGTTAATAGAAATCCCCGAACCCCTCTGAATGTTTCAAATTATTTTTCTGTTAAGCCTTTTGGAAATGTTAGTTTTCTTGATTTTTCTTAAAAAGTAAGTGGCGACTCTCAAAAAGTCAAAAATTCTTAAACCAAATATTTTTCGATAAGACAAACCCCATTCATACATCATGAGAAATAATTAGTTACTTCAACCAACTATTATGAAGATATATACTCAAATGTCAACAAAGCATTTTCTTACACTGTAAAGTGATTTCATTCAAGATAGAAAAACGGTTCTCATTCATAAAAATGAATATCAGCATTAATCCATTGTAAAAGTAGAAAGGGAAACTCATTTATCACAATTTATAATGATTTTATATGGTTATCTATGATAATGCGAATATTGCATTGGCCACAAATTTCCTTGTTATTATTTTTTGCCATCTTATACTAAGCTGGTAGTTGTCGAGACAACAATATTCAACATTCCTTTATTTTCTTCGGCTATCACGGCTTCCCCCTTAGCATATTTATTTGTATCATGTCTTTTGCGGTAAAATAATCCCCAAAGAAAATGCTCGTTGTTCCATCCTACAAAAACATTCACAAGGTGAGATGCATTAAAAGAGAATAAGAAAATGAGAGAAGAACATAGAGATTATAAATGTACTTTGAGAATCGTTGCACAAGGTTGTGGATGCAAGTATAATCAACTCAACATCATTGATAAGATTTATCATAACCAAATCCTTGTTGCGCATAAACTCCACCAAAGAGATATATCCCTCAAACCTACATATAATGAGAAATGTAAATCAATTTCTAGTATTTAAAAACAATCATGGACAAGGGTGCACTTCTACTTTGCAACCCTTATCCCTTTTCAGATAGATAAATAAGGTAAATCTAACCTTTTTTTTCTCACTTTCGAAGAAATACAGTCCAATGTCTTCTTTATTCGGACAATGATTGTCGAATAAACTTGGCCAGATATCTCCACGTGGAACTAGTTCAAGTTTAAGAGTATTGGATAATAGCCCGAGAACTCATACGCTTTACGACTAACTCTGCAAGGAGGATAAGCCTGGATTATCCTAGATGCAAGTTCTAGAGAACCTAAGATTTCAAAACTTTCCCTAAAATGAAATAAAAAAAGACTAATTATTATAGGGAAGCGAAATTGAGTTGTGCAAATTTTTCAAATAAAAGGATCTTCAATATATATATATATATATATATATATATATATATATATATATATATATATATATATATATATATAGATAGATAGATAGATAGATAGATAGATAGATAGAGAGAGAGAGAGAGAGAGAGAGAGAGAGAGAGTCTATAAAATAATCAAATATGGAAACTTCTCTGCTTTTTTACGCATAACAAAAACATATTCAAGTTTCTAGCACACAAAAAGATCCATGAGCAATTTATCAGATATAAAAATATATAGAGAAAGTTTTACATAAAGATAAATGGTGTTTTACACTCTAAATCTCATTAAGTTAAAAAATAAATAATGTATGGTTCACATATAACCTACTCAGCTACAATTCCTTGTTTTCATACCTGAAAACATGAGATGGTCCATATTCCATAATACAATGTCATAGAGTGATAACAACTTCAAGTCCTCAAGGAATTTATACATAATAGGAATCAAATTCACTACCATCTCATTAAACATTATATATTCAGAGTATCATTATGTCGTGACTCGCAACTATGTATGAGCAGAATTCTTTTTCATACATAGACATATATTCTACAGTGACATATTCAATTATTTAGTGATACTAATGACATTCTTAGGTAACCATTAATTATATGGGAAACCTAACAAAGATGGATTATCTAAAAAGCTAGCATGCAAAAATCGAGATGAGCTAAATTTAAACATTTTTGGAGCTCAATGTACATTGTGTTAACCTATGTTAGTAATTAATGTGCATTCATGAAGGGTACTTACTTCCATGAAGAAACTAGAGCAGGATCGCAAGGGAGTGACATAGGTGAATTCATCATGCGACTCTCGTTCACAACATCGCGAGTCCTATGCTCAAGAATGGTAGAGGCACCCAGACCTAAAAAATAGGCTACATCAAATTGAATAGAAGCATAGAAGTAAATTAATTTTGCTATGAAAGCTTTACAAATATTAACAATGTAAGGAAAATCATTTTGAAAGATAATATAAACATCATTGATTTTTTTTTAAATTAAAGTATAAGATAGAAAATGAAATTTCTAAAGAACAAAGGTATAAGAAGAGGACAAATCAGACAAAGTAAATGAATATGAAATATGGTGTGAATACTTAACCTTTAGGCTTGCTAAATTTTTGGGATTTAGTTGATACAACTCTTGAGGAGACAATATTTATTGGTGCAGATTCATATATCTTGATACGTGATGGCAGACCAAGTGCTTCTTCAACCGGTAAATATCTTATTTTTCCGATTCGTACCTTCATTTCCCAGTTAATATGTTTCCTCCGAGGAAACTTACTATGTTTCTTTGGTTGCACAGTACTCTGACAAATCTTTGTAGAGACATGTGACTTGGATCCCTTAAAAAGCTCATTTTCTAGTCCATGATGTGTAAATATTACCCCCTTGCGAACATCACATTCTTCACAACGCCAATTCACTGTTGCATCTTCCCAATAGCCCACAACACAATATCTGAAAGGAAGAAAAAAATAAAAAAAATTAGGACAAGAAGATGACTATGTATGAATAAAAGATACACAAAATATTTGAAATGCCACAACATGCTAATGAAATAATAGATTATACTAATATTTGCTTTAGAACTAGTTCTACCTGTATGCCTGTAGCAGGAACTGGCAACATATGTATAAACGGCCTAATCAGATGCTTATAGCAGGAGTTAGCAACCTACAACCTATGACTACTTAAGCCTTTGTAAATAAATTACCTTTTGAAACCTATACAAAAAAAAAAGAAGTTTATCCTTTAGGTGGAACCCAATATCCAATACTATTAGCATTCGATAGTTGTGAAAAATGCCAGAAAGATTAGACAACTCGAAGTCTTACCCTATCGAAGAGGTAATATCATTTATATTTAGCCTTTTCACTCTATTTAAATTTGTATTCCTATTTAAAATACCAAAAAAAGGGACAAAATTGATAATATAACTAGAAATTTTCTTCGAGAGAAATAGCCCCTTGTGTGAAAAGATCAATTTTTCCCTTAGAAATGACAAGTCAACCAAAACATAAGGGGTTTAGGATTGGGACAATGTTTAATGTTTTCTAAGAAAACAAACACACACATTCACAAGGTGATAAAAGAAGTATCAATCAGAGAGTCATGACTTTCAACTCACTGACTGCCTTTCATATTAAAGAGAGAGAACTTACTGGTGCACATCAACATTCTTACACTGATAGCAGGTAATAATTGCTTCTTGAATACCAAAAACACCGCAAACTTCACAAATTTTTTTCTGCAAGTTCATAAGTATAGACAAGGAATTCAGAACCAACATTACCAAATGAATAAAATGAAGAATGAGTAAACAAATTGTCATCCGTTACACAAAGGTAAATCATAATAAGCAAAATCATATTTTAATCCCTTTTTTAATTAGCGCTCATGTTTATATATGTAACAGATCCACTTTTGCAACAAATACATATCCAATACATTCCAAGTATTATCCTTGACATCTTTTTTGGACAAAAAAGAGAGTTTTTCTAGAGAAACAAACACAATTTGTTGTAGTTAAAGCATAAATTTTTTGATGCAAAAAATAAATCTCTTTAGACTATTTGTCCATCTAAAGAATATGATCATATAATCTTTATATTTACAGATAAAAATAAAAGTAAAAAGCACAACCATAGTGCAATATGCATTGATGTTACACTATTTTCAACCTAAAATTTTAACAAATCAGTAAGGTGACTTTGGGGTAAAGAAAACACCCTTAGTACTGAAAGAGAAACATAATATCCTAATACGGGGCAAGTATAGTGTAAAAAATAAGAACTTGAGACAATTAAGCTGCACACAAAATAATTAGGAAAAACACCTAACAAACAACAATGTATTGATTACTATTGCCTAATGAAGATAAAATTGAAGTTATTAATAGTTATGAGAAGGTGATATATATGTATCTTAATGATATAGAAGATATTATTATTAAAAAGACTTGTACAATATTCAACCTTCTTATAAAATGAAATCATACTAGACAAACTTACTTTAGAGTTGAGAACTTTAGAAGTTAATATTACCTAATCGAAGTATGTTGAATAAGTTGGTGCTAGTACAACTTATATTATTCATATTTGGATCCATCACATCACAAAAGTATTATTACACATGTTTTTACTTCTCTTTTGTTAGTATTGCATCTTTTTTGTGATGCATGTATGGACTCTCACGGTGGCACAATCCTCGCTAGACACATTGCTCATTCCATTGGCTTGTGGTGAACCCTATTTATTATTGAACCACTTTTGTTTATGAAGTAACATTTTTTTTTATTTTGGATATAGTTAGGGACTTGTATCATGTGTGATTTAGAAGTCCATAAATATCATACTCATGTTATGTTTTATTTTGTAAAATTCTAATTGTAGCCTCACATGAATTTTTAATGACGATATTTTTTTTTAATTTTAACTTTTCACTGAATGAATTACTCAATACTTTATGAGATGCTTTGTGTTTCTCTTATGTGTACCTATCATGTTCATAAGTCGTATTAGAGAACTAGAATCTGTTGTTGTTCATATATACAATTGAGAGGCTATAAGTTTCAATTCCTATTAAATTTCATATGTGTCAAATAAGTAAGTGATGAACAAGAAATGGAAGGCTCTAGCAATGATGATACCGCTCATTGGGTAAGAGGAATGAGACTCAAGAATGAAATGAAAATGTAATGAGGGGCCTGTAAGGAGGCATATAATGGATCTGTCCGCTAGTGATATTGTTCGTTTTTGGGCCTAGGTCCCCATGAATTTATAATGTGTCACTGTGTTGTCTATATATATATATCCTGTGAAGCTTTCTATTTGTGTAGATGTTTATTTCTACTCTGATGTTCCATATTATCCCTCATTTAAAGTGTTTAACACTCTTTTATTTGTATTTTATAATCACAGTGTCTCAGCCAACTTAAGCAAGCTAAGTATCGAGTTTTATCCATCTTTTACAAAGTTATTCAGAGTATTTATGTAAATTACTTTATACCTCTTTAAGCATTTTAATTAGCTAATACTCTATCAATTTGAACAATAAGGATATTTTGCAATAAATTCAATTTGATGAAACGTCAATTATCAAAAAAAATTATAATAGACAATTATTTTTCCAGATATCCTTTAATTTCAACTCAAAACTAGAAAAAGACATTTTTAAAAATGCTACAGAAAAGTAAAGTTTTAGAAACAATAACTCAAAGCATACACCCCCACCCACCACCCCAGCCCAAAAAATAGATCAATTATTTCATACATTTTTAGGGAGAGAAAAAAATGTTATAAAAATAAAAATGACTGCAGAATCAAATAACATCAGCTATGTAAAAATACAAACATTGGTTGTTTTACCATCTTGGGCTGATGAATGTTGTTTGGTTCCTTTTGCATCGGAGAATGAGTGTTCATTTGGGTTCCACGGCTGCACATCGGAAAACAGAGAAAAAATGTCCCAAATGGTCCTACTCAACACTCATTTTGTACATTTTACTATTATTTTCTTCACGTTTATCTGCTACATATGAATTTAAAATATTCAGATTTAATTACTTTACCAAATTTTCTCAACTAATTAATGTTTAGTGGCGTATCAGATTTGAAAAATAATTTGGTCAATGAAAAATTAATCTTGAAATTAAGACATAGAAAAATGTAATTGTTTTTCTTTATTTCTTAAAATTAAGTGAAAAAATAAAATAAAAATTATTTTTGAAATATTAAACAAATATAAACTAAGTGAAAACATAATAAACTTGACGCAATGTCGCAGTGGGTCTCAAAAAAAAAGATGACTTATATTTCGTCATTTTAGCTCTAAATATGAGGAGTTTATGTATTTTATGTGTTAGTATATTATTATTTATTTATATGATTAAGAAGTCAAAGTCAAAGTCAAAGCTTCATTATGCGGACAAAGTTAGGGTGTGTTTGGTATTAAGGAAAATATACTCCACAAATAATATTTTATTAAGAATGCATACGCGTAATTGGTCATTTAAATGATTTCATGAAATGGTCCTCATATATCATCATAGTTGTCCGACTCAATAATCATTTTATATCAAATTGAACTCATACAATACGCATTCATATTTCAATCTCAAACTTACATGGTCCACATTAATATATCATATTTCAATCTTCAATCCTTCACAACTCAACTCCACAACATCACATATGAAGAAATAACTCGGTCTTTAACACATTATATTAGATCATGAATTTTAATAGATACATAGATAGAACACGTTGTTAGGAGTATAACTAGCACAAATGCATCAATAATGAATAAATGCAATGCCGAACTTATATCAAAACACGATATGAAAATCAAAGCTAAATTCAATATTTTAAGTAATTTTTCCTTTTTAGTCTCTGAGAACGTGCGTTGCACGTTCTTACCTTACCACATTATAAAATTTGTACATTATTGACTTTATGTTCTTAACTATTTATACATATTATTTTAGTAAATACAATAGGTCTTATATATTGATTAATGTGCTTATATATAGAGCTTATATTTGTGTTCAAAAAAATATTTAAAAAAAGATGATTTCAAACATAATTTGTTAGTCTAAAATATATTTTGTATAAACCAAATATATGTTTATTCATATAAACACAACCATATTCAATATAGGAATTATTTGAAAATTTTTATTGTGTGTGAGGCACAATTAGTACTAGTTGTATGAGGGGATTATTTCATTGATATTGATGCATGTTTTATTTTCCTTCTTGGCCTTTTGTTTCATCCTCACTTTCCTTCGATTTTTTTAAATTTAAATCTTATTTGTAAATCAATTTGATTACTCTCTTAGTTTGTTCGGATGAAAATACTTATTATTTTTTCCCTTATTTATTTTAACATAAAACATTTTTCAAATTATAATTTTTATTATTATATAATTAAAGGTTGTGAGCATAAATAAATTCAAGTTAATTCTTTAAATGGTCACTTATTCCCTGAAGATTGACCACTAACATTATTTTTATTTCTTTTCCTCCCATTTTTCGTTTATTGTACTTCAAAATAACTTTCTTTATGTCTTTTTAACTTCTACTTTTAAGAGCCATTTAAACTTAAAAATTTATTTATTTAGATATTTATAAAGTATTTTTTACTTTATTTAAAAATAGATTTTTATCATGAAAATTTGATTTTATCATGAAAACTTGAAACACAATCTTTTCTTTTTGAAAGTATATTTTAAATTTGAAAATAGGTAATAACATTATTTTGAATAATTTTTTGCAAAAATAAATAGAACTCTATTTTCAACTCTAACTCATATATTTCAAATACAATAAAATTATATAGCAATTTTGTAGTCAAATGCCTAATAATACTGATCATAACCATGCTTTCTATGTCAATAACATCTAAGTATTTAATGTGTAATACAATAATAAGTGTTTCGTTTTATATTCAATTGTATTTATATTAGAGATTCATTTTACTAATTTAGTTTTATTAATTATATTTTGAAATTTAAAATTTTATTATTAATATCTTATGTTGTAGTATTTAATGATAATAATAATATTTTTAAAAAAAATATTTTCGGTTTAAATAAATAAGATTTAATTAGATTTACAGGGAAAAAAAAGGAGAAAAGAGAAAAGTAATAAAGAGAAACAAAGGCCAACCAGGAAAATAAAGCATGGATCCCACACATCAGAATATAATATCAATAAATAAGGGGAAAAAAACAAATACACTCCTAAACTATCTGGTATGCAAATACCCTCTATCATATTTTTGAGACATTAGTGCCTCTGTCGTCCAAAAACTAGAGCATATATACCCTTTATACTAACAGTCATACACGTGTTATAATCTTATCCATCGATTCGACATTTATCGACGGATAAGATTGTGTCACGTGTCCCTATCTAGTCTTTCGTTAGAGTGAAGGGAAGATATCCTCAAGTTTTTGGACGAAAGGGACACCAATGTCCCAAAAGTATGACAGAAGGTATTTGCATACCATTTAGGATAGTTCGAGAGTATACTTTTCCTTTTTCTCCTCATACAACTAGTACTAGTTGTGTGTCATACATAATAAAGATTTTCGAAGAATTCAAGAGTACAAGCTTGTACTTCGTGGAACTTTCTACTACAAAGTACCAATACCTAAAGTCCTCTTTGTTGTTGCGTGATAGAACTAGCTAATGCATTTGTAGCTTCTTCTATTCTTCTATTTAAAGAGTTGAGATCGAATTTCACAAAGAACAATATATAAGTGATTAATTAAGCAAGTAATGTCACAATTCAAGAGCACCCCCAAGTCGTAACATGGCGTACTCGACCTCGAAGGGCTCTTATACAAGCCCTTAGCATATCATCCTTGCATAGACTTTGAATAATGCGGAATTTAAAAACTTTTTATCAATCAATGTCAAACTTGTTCATATAAGGAAAATGGAATGTCTAGACGTCATCTCATAAACCATTTAAGTAAAACATAAGAGTCTCAAATAGGGACCGTAGCCTTTCACAATCGAATGTATCATAATATGAAGTACATAAGTAGTCTATTAACTAACAGAAAGAACATAAGAGGCATCATGTTGTCCTGGGAACTTGAGGACATACCAGAGTCTTGGAGAATGCAACCCAAGTCTTCTTTCTTCACAATAAGAACCTACTAGCACGAACCTACACTTGGTAGAAAAATAAGAGAAATATTGGTTAGTACATTCCACTTGTACTAAGTATGGAAACCATGCAATTAAAACCATTAAAACATGCACAAAAGAGACCTTTCGTTGAAACCATGCTATTTCAAGTTGAAAGTTATAATGCACATTCAAGTAAGGCATAATCAGTCCATACCATAAGATAAAGAGACATTTCATGATCATAAGTAAGGTCACACATAGCCATAGTTCATATCCTACATAATTGAGTTCAATCAACATCATACCATAAAGACACCCCATGACCCCCTTTCAAGTTCACTTGTGCAATGTACATATGAAGTCCAATACCCCCATAGATACTAAGCAAATCCATCAAGAGGACATAAGTTAAGTCACATTCATAATTGACATCATAATAGGTGAAACTAACCTTAACATCATATGTAAGTCATCATATTTAATTCATCCTACATAAGAGAATCATATAAGAACTACTCAAAGAACCCACTTGTGCAATGCAACGGTAAAGTATCGTACCCTTACCTACACCAACTAGTGCCCCTAAACCTACATAGACCATGTGAGCCATGGAATAATCCAGTGTTCTACCCCCACACCGAAAAGAGGTGTTTCACTTTCCTAAGATGAAGATACCTAACTATAATATGGATCCACTAGCTAAGACCTATGCGGGCACATAGTTAAGGGATATGGAGATTGCTTCCAGAATCTTATACTTCTAACGTGCGGGTTTCCATCTCATGAGACACCATAATGTGAACCCAACTACTAGCATAAAGGAACCCATCTCATAATCATATCCACTCGGTGCTAAGGACAATTCCCTTTAAAGTATCATTAAGCCTTTAGTTATGCATTAGTTCATAAAGAATGCTTCAAAGTCTTAACTACTCATATAGTGTATAGCTCAAAGGTTCCAAAGTTGATATCAATCCTTTCATTATTGGAAACCAAGAACATGTGATTCATATCATATTTATATAGTATTTAGGATAATTGTCTTTTCCCTCAACCTATCAATACTAACATAATCATATCATAACATTCGTATTCATATCATGACATAACATTCATATCATAGCATAATATTCATGTTAATATCATATCATAGCATATACTTGTTCATATCATACCATACTTGATCATAATTAGGGTTGTAGGGAAGAGGAACAAGACTCAACACCATAATTCATAAACCAAGTAAGCACCTCCACCAAAAGAGGATCAACAATTAAATATAAGACTATAGATCAAGTAAACACATCCACCATAAGTGGATCAACAAGTCAACATCAAACTATAATCAAATTGGAAACCGTCATTCATAGCCTTCCAGGCTTTCTTCAAGATTCAACCCTAAATTCATGATATTCAATCGTCATATAGGGTAATATCATACTAAAATACTGAATTACATAGAAACATACTAGATTCACATCTTTCATTCATCAATTAAAGCATACTAGGGTTTAAACTTGAGAAAGAAGGGAGATTCATGGGTATTGTGGGGATTTGTTCAAAAACCACAAACATTACTTCAATTATTCCATAAACCTTCATATATAATCATAAATAAACAATTTATATCAATAGAAACGAGTTTAGAAAGAGACGCACAAAGTTGAGTGAAAACCTAGAATTTGGGGAACTTGAAATCCAATTTTGAGAAATCCTCTTGGGGAAAAAGATCCTAAGAGTGAAGAATATAATGAAATAGAGCCATTTTGAGGTTCCCTATGAAATGAGGGGTGTAAGGGAGACACTACCAAGAAGTTTTGGGAGTTACAAAGGAAGCTTCGAGCTCATATTGTTCATGGGTTGAGAACGGGAATTGAACTCTATGAGATTGAATCTCAAGAAAGAAGCGGGAAGGAAAGGTTGGTTGCACGTTTTCCGGGAGTAATGTCTCCTTTCTCTCCCCCCCAAGGACTCAGTCTCTCGGTTATCTATCAACATATAGATATCTTGCCTTTGTCTCTGCATAGAGTGATCTTCTTCAATCTCCGAGTTCGAAGGGTAGAACAATGGAAGGTCAAGGCTTTTCTCTAATTAATTTTTCCACGGAAAAGTCAGCATCTTAGCTCGAAGATCAAGGATTTCTTCCTATGCGTCTGCTGCTATTGATGTGTCTACTCTCATTGACTCTTATTGAGTAAGATCAGTAGGCGACAAGCTCATATCCGGCTCCATAGAAGTAAAGATCAGAGTCATATTATCTTTACTACCCCCTAGAAGACAGAATTCTTAACGATGCTTTAAATAGAAATATTTCGTACCCCATTCAATAGACTTGTTGAGAAAGCTTAATAGAGTGACCAGGCTAAGACCTTAGACGAAGAGAGTTTCCAACCAATCACGACAAGCAGCCCTGCACTAAGCAAGTCATTATCGCAACTTTTTTTCTCCTTCGATAGAGTTGGATTGAAAGAGTGAGCCTGCGGGGTAAGCCTTTTCATGTGTGCGCATTATTGTTGATTAGTCTATTTTTTTCTGCAGTAAGAAATCCAATAAGGATTCCAAATATACCATAACATAAGGAGCAGAGGTAGAGAAATAGCTTGGGTTGACCCTCTTAATGAAGATAGATCTGGCAGAGGAGAAGTAGATCCATTCAAGTCCAAAGCAAGGTGAAAAGTCTTAATTCAATGTTGCGGTTCATGACCGTAGCAATAGTCAAAAAAACTGGAGGGAAGCCGCTTGGGAGGTGGCTTATGATCATTCCTATTCGATATCATGAATAGATATGCTTGTCAACCATTTCTATATGTGAGATGGAGGGAAACTTTGGTTTGGATCTATTCCCATTAGGTTGATTTCTCCTCGCCTTGTCGATATAGTGCATCTTACCGGGCGCCTTTCAACAAGTAAAGGCTCGTGATAATGCTCTTCTGGAACTAGTCTCTCTTAAGATCGTGAGAAAGAGTTCTTCTTTTCCGAGAAGATTGGCATGACTATTTCTATAAGTAAACTAATACATGAAGTCGTTCTGAGAAAAAGGAAAAAATTGACTTTTTAAAGTCAATAAAAGATCATATAATAAAATGGCGGGTTAGATAGCAAGAGCAACTAGATCAGTAATGGAAAGGGTGGCTAACATGGATAGATCTCTTTTACCCGATGGTCTAACTGGATACCTTGAAAAACTCTCATGAGATCTCGTTGGCATGCCCTACCAAATGGAAAGGAAGTCGCAAGAGCAAGTTAAGACTTAGAATTTCCCGACTCGGTTCCTATTTTATAGCCTTCTTTCTAGTTCAACATCAACTTCTTAAGCTAACTTATTGATCCTCACCCATCTTTGGCTTCTTGTTAGGAGGATTATGTTGGACCTATGCGATCTCGTTACAACATTCTTATTTTTTATTGAGATTTCTGGTGAAAACTTCAATCTTGAAGCATGGGAGCTTCTTAAGATGTGGATGAACAACTGCAGGCACGACTTGTCATCGAGACTCCTGCCCCAAATTAAGGGATTCGATAACTTGTGCACTAAAGCTCACGATGTGGATTCGAACCACTGTTTCTTCTTATTGTCGTGAGCGGGTCTATCGTCCTACTCATTATAGTCCTCCTAGAATCCAGAGCATTTTGTCGAAATACATCCTGTCTTTTCACCTTAGTAGTGATGTGCATAGTCAGTATTATAGCCCAAATCATGACCACTAATAAAATAAGACTATAAACCAAAACCAGACGAAATAGTAGGTATAAAGTAAATTGCCCAATGTTTCCAAATTAGTCCAACTTCGTACCTTTTCTGCATAAACCTTATATGTTAGAGAGGTTGTACTTTTTTGGATTGGTAGTAATGGAATGCTTTAATTATCTAAAATAAAGAACATCTCCCACCAAAAGATAAGTCAAATAATACCACTCATTGGTAAATAATGCAATACTTCTTCGTTAATCTCTGCTATTTGAATACGGAACATCATGACAACGAATAGGAATGAAACGACTATAGTTCCTATATAAACTACTTGGAAGATCACAACGAAGAAGTCGAGACCTAACAAAAGAAGTAAACCTGAAGTGTTGCAAAATACTGGGATGAGAAATAAAATGGAATGTACCAAATTTTTAGCATGTACAACCATCAAATCAGAAACCAAAGCAGGGCTCGACAAAACGGAAAGTATCATAATACGTCGTCCTTCCCTGAAATGGAACTTTCATGCTGGAGCAAGAACTAGCATGAAAGTCGATCTATTACGACTAACGCGGTTGTTCCTATTTCATTTTCTTCTTCCAATCCCTTCTTAGAAAACACTCACTGAGTTATTTACGGAATCTCAAATCTCTCTCGACGTCGAGAGTTCTTTATGTGTCCAGGTCGATTAGAGGTTTGGCTTCCTCATCCTTTTTAGTAACAAAATAAACCAAAAGTAGGACCAAACTGAGAGTTAGTAGCATAAACAAAGATGGACTTGTGAATGAGAAATATAAGTTTCCTATTTTTATAGGAATCAATGGAATTTTTTCAAATTGATCAAGTGGTCCACTTATTGCAAATTGATCAGGTTCAGGTGGGCCACTTAAATCTAATTGTGGAAGTGGGTCAATTATTTCTAATTGTTCCTGGTGGGCCATTATTTCTACTTGTTCAGTTTGGTCGGGGTCGTCTGTACACACGCTTTTATTTTGAAAGAGATCCTCGATATGTCCCCTTAGACTTTGATAATACTTAAATAGGTGTTGTATATAGTCGCCCTCGCTATCGAAACGGCCTCATGGAGGTAAAGGACTTTTGGCAGTCTCGATAACAATAGGCTCTCCTAATGGCTCCTCTATCTCATGGATAACTGGGATAGGGTTAAAGACCGGAAGGTCGTTGGTCCCAAAACTCTCCAAATAAGTCGTGTAGTTAAAAGTCTCGGTTGATTGAGAAGAACTTGAAGCACTACTATTGAGAAAATGTTCCAAAATAGAAAAGAAGGGTCTTCTTTTCATTCTTGATTGATTGAGACAAAATGATTACCTCAATACATCTTAACTCCATCAAACATGTACAAGTAGTGAAGAGGTATATATACAGTTGGTTGTTGACCAACGGAAAGCATGGGATCAAAAAAGGAAGAATTTCTTTTCTAAAAAATCTCTTTCTTTTTTTTCCCCAATAACAAGGAACTTACGGGTGGAGAATTTTTGAGCCGCTTCCCATTACTCAATAGGGAAATTACTCGCACATAATTAATGGAGCCATTGAAAAATGACTAAAACACCAAAAACGAGGACTACCCGAGCTAATGATAGAGGCAAGAACACTTTCCGACCAAGTCCCATTAATTGATCATAATAATATCGTGGAAATGCTGCATGGACCCATTTATATAGGAACAGAAAAAGAATCACCTTGATACTAAACCATATCGAGCCCAGGATCTTCTTGGAAATGGGAAGATCTAGGATATGCGGTCAACCTCCTGGAGAGAGTGATGTGCATAGACCAGGTGATTAGGGATGCAACTCCGTGGACCGCTCGTCGGACCTATTAGGTGGTGGTATCACACCCTTCTCAAAGGAATCTTATGTGACGAATACCTAGTTGAACTTTGGTCTTCTTCTTCAATGGTGTTCTTAGAGTGAAGATTTTGAGAGAGGGAAATTGAGTTTTTTATTTGAGTTTGTGAATTTAGTTGAATGACTTAAAGTCTTAGGGTTAGGGTATTATAGTTAGTTTTATAAATGTAATTAGTTAACTAACCACCCATCTTAACCCCTAATTAAACAATTAACTAAACCTAAGACCCATATACTAAAAACTAAAAATTAAATTTTGGGCAGCACCTACGGCCACCATCTACGGACCGTAGATGGTGCTACGCCCCGTGCTGCTCATCCGTCCTTTTGGTCAGAGAGTGGATATGGGTAGGTCTTGGTGAGGAGACTAAGTATCTACTCACGGTTGACGGCTCATCCATGGCCATCCGTAGATCCTGCTATTTTCTTGACAGTTTTTAGGTCCAACTTTGGGTCCCTAGGGTGGTCCTTGGGGGGTCGTACCCGCACGTTTGGACCCTAAACATGTTATTTTACATATATAAATAATTTTTACAAGATTTTGTCCTCATACAACACTTCAAAACCTTAATACAAGGCCTAAGACCACACTAGTCCAATTTTTAAGTTTCCGGACGTCATAGTCGTTTCTTGACGTTTATGCACTAACACTTTCATACTAAGTTAGTTAAATTAGTAGGTCTAAAAACATCATTTTCATCCTTTTTAAGTCATTAGACATCATATGAGGCTCTAGTTTAGGTGATTAGATTTCTGGGGTATTACATTATCTCCCCCTTGGGAACATTCGTCCCCGAATGTCGACCAAGACACCAAATCAAGTTAGAAACTGTAGAACAACAGCCCAACCAGCATACATACCAAAATGTATAATAAACTTCAAATGCACAATTCTTCATAAGAACTTATTCAAAGGAGAAACTTCAACTCCAAATCAAGGCATATCAAAGCAATATGAGTACATCTACCAACTCAATATGCATCCATACATCATATATCATGTTCATAGGAGGAAATACCTTCTCTAATCAATGAAAAGTTCAAGATCACAATATGGACTCAAAATGACACTTGACTGAACACAATTTAGCATATTCAAAAATTCACCTCATAAGTCAAATATGCAATTATCATATTAATCAAGCAATTTCAACAAGAGCGACATATAATTCATAAGGAACTCAAGTTATGCAATACATGCTTGTTCACATGGACTCACACCATATAAAGAAAATCATGGCAAAAATTCATATAATACACATAACTCCCAATTCACTACAAACTCAAGAGAAACTACTTACCTCAAGTTTGAATAGAAGTAGGAGGGAAAATATGAGGATAACGGGACTTCATATCGGCCTCAGACTCCCATGTAGCACCGTCAAATAAATGGTTCTTCCATAGAACCATAACGGAAGCTACCTCTTTATTCCTCAATCCTTCACTCGCCGCTCTAAAATCTCAACCGGAACCTCTTCATAAGCAAGGTTCTCATCAACTCCCAATCCTTCTAAAGGAAGAATGAATACCGGATCACCTATACATTTCTTGAGCATTGAAACATGGAATACCGGGTGAATCGGAGACAACTCATTTGGCAAGTTCAACTCATAGGCAACCTTTCCAACACACTTCAAGATCTCATACAGGACCACATACCAGGGACTAAGTTTCCCCTTTGTGCTAAACCTCATTACCCCTTTCATAGGGGAAATCTTCAAGTAGACCCAATCAATTACGTCCAATTCAGGATCCATTTTTCTATGGACGGCATAGGACTTTTGCCGACTTTGGACCGTCTTCAACCTATCTCTAATAAGTAAGACTTTATCAACGGCCTCATAAATAATTTAGGGACTAATAAGAGCAAATTCACCCACTTTAAACCAACCAATCGGAGACCTACATCTCCTTCCATAAAGTTCTTTAAATGGAGTCATGGCAATACTTGAGTGGTAGTTATTATCACTTCAAACCACCCAATCGGAGACCTACATCTCCTTCCAAAAGGTGCTTCAAATGGAGTCATGGCAATACTTGAGTGGTAGTTATTATTGTAGGCAAACTATATCAACGATAGATGGTCATACCAATTACCCTTGAAGTCAATGACACATGCTCTCAACATTTTCTCTAGGGTTCGGATGGTACATTCCGCTTGACCATCCGTTTTGGGATGAAATGCGGTACTAAGTTTCACCTTGGTACCAAGCCCATTTTGGAAAGCCTTCCAAAAGTGAGAAGTGAATTGAGTACCCCTATCCGAGATGATGGAAAAGGGAATGACATGCATCCTCACTATCTCCTTAATATATAACTTGGCATAGTCCTTTGCCGAATATGAATCCTTGACGGGAGTAAAGTGGTCTGATTTGGTCATTCTATGAATGATATTCCAAATGGAATCATATTGACTTCGGGTGCGAGTCAAACCCACAACAAAGTCCATATTAGCATCCTCCCACTTTCAAGTGGAAATACCTATCTCTTAAGACAAACCTCCACACTTTCGATGTTTTGCCTTGACTTGTTGACAATTCAGACACTTGGCAACAAAATCCTCTATATCTCTTTTTAAGCCATTCCACCAATAGACCTCCTGTAGATCACGGTACATCTTGGTGGCTCCCAGATGAATAGAATATTGCAAACCATGAGCCTCTTCCAAAAATTGTATTCTCAAGTCATCCACATCTGGAACACACAAACTACCTTGATATCTACGTACCACATCTCCCCTTGGGAGAATGCCTCGACTAATTTCTTAAGCATGGATTCTTTCAACTCCATCAAGATGGGATCAAAGTGTTGCTTAGACTTCACATCAACTACTAAGGAGGAATCAGAGTTATTTTGGACCATGAAAGCACCTTTTGGAGAATATACTAGTTGAACTCTCAACTGGGCCAACCTATGCACATTACGGACTAACTCCTTCTCATCTTCTACACGGGCCACACTTCCATGGACATTTGACTTAAGGCATCCGCAACTACATTGGCTTTACCAGGGTGGTAAAGGACACTCATATGATAATCTTTCAAAACCTGTGATCACCTTCTTTGACGGAGATTCAAGTCCTTTTGAGTAAATACATATTGGAGACTGTTGTGATCGGTGAACACATCTACATGGACCCCATAGAGATAATGTCTCCATATTTTCAAGGCAAATACTACAACCACTAGTTCAATATCATGCGTAGGATAATTCTTTTCATAGACCTTGAGTTTCCTTGAGGCATAAGTTATCACCTTACCACGTTGCATGAGAATACAACCCAAACCTACTCGGGAAGCATCAAAATACACTACAAACCCTTCATTTCCCTTTGGTAAAGTCAACAACGAAGCGGAGGTAAGCTTTTTCTTCAATTCTTGGAAGCCTCTTTCACAAGCTTCTGTTCACTCAAACTTAGCTTTCTTTTGGGTTAGGGACGTTAAAGAAGAAGGAATAGAGGAGAATCCTTCAAAAAAAGTCTCCTATAATAGCTGGCTAGACCCAAAAAGCTTCTAATATCGGTTAATGGTCTAGGACAATTCTTGAAGAAGTCTGTCCTTCTTGGATTAACCTCTATACCCTTGCTTGACACTATGTGACCTAGGAACGCCACTGATTTCAATAAAAACTCACATTTACTAAACTTTGCAAACAATTGGTGATCCTTGACGGTTTGCAATACAATCCTTAAATGTTTCATGTGATCATCCTCATTTCTAGAATATATCAAGATAACATTGATAAACAGAATGACGAACATGTCTAGATATTTAGGGAAGTCTCTATTCATAAGGTCCATAAATGCCGCCGGGGCATTAGTTAGACCAGGGGACATCACAAAAAACTCATAGTGCCCAAACCTACTTTGGAAAGCCATTTTAGAGATGTTAACCTCTGTCACCCTAAGTTGATGGTAGCCCAAATGATGGTCTATCTTTGAAAAGTGACTAGCCCTCGTAATTGATCGAACAAGTCATCAATTCTCGGAAGAGGATACTTATTCTTTATAGTGACCTTGTTCAATTGGCAATAATCAATACACATCCTTAAGGAACCATTCTTCTTTTTCACAAATAATACCGGAGCACCCCATAGAGATATGCTTGGTTGAATGAAACCCTTGTCAAGAAAATCCCTGAGTTGAGCTTTCAATTCCTTCAACTCGGCCGGAGCCATCCGGTAGGGATGGATTGATATGGGGTTAGTATCTGGCATAAGATCAATACCGAAGTCTATTTCCCATCCGTGAGGAATCCCGAGCAAGTCATTAGGAAAGACTTCCAAAAACTCCCTCACTACGAAGACTGACTCTAATAAAGGGACCTAGGATTCAACATTTATTTATCAATGATACAGTAGAAAGCAAATATTTATAGTAATACAATTGGAGGGTTAGAGTTCTATCCTAGGAAAGAGTATATATGGTTATTAATGTAGATTCTATAAATTAGTCTTATTCTAAGATAGAATATATTTTATGATTACTACACAATTATAGCTTTTCCGAACATCCCCCCTAAAATTGATACCGGTGATCACAAAGTAGCAATTTGGAGATAAGATATTGATGTCGCACTTGTGTCATCGTGACGAGAATCAGGACAACTAGCCCAATCTGCATCAATATATTCTTCAAGATATATAGAAGAATCAGAACAGAAAAGAACACCTTTACTCGTAGAACCACGGACATATCAAATGACATGAAGTAATGCAGTGTGATGTTTACGGTAAGGATTAACCACAAACTGACTTATGACTTGTACTGCATATGAAATGTCTGGCCTTGTCATAGTGAGATAAATTAATGATCCCACCAACTACCGCTACAATGTTGGATCATTGAATGGTTTTCCATCAACCTCCTTGTATTTCGCATTAATCTCCATTGGGTGTACAAAAACTTGTCATCAGTAAGACCAGCCCTAGCAACAAAATCACAAGAATACTTTTGTTGTGTAAGCATGATCCGAGTAGGCAAGTATAGCACCTCAAGTCCAAGAAAGTATGTTAGTTGTCCCAAGTCCTTTATCTTAAATAAGGAATGCAAGAATTCTTTCAACTTAGTAATATTCTCCGATATCATTTCCTGTGATAATGATATCATCAGCACAGATGAGAAGTATTGTGATACCTACTGGAGAAGTATGAAGAAACAAAGAATGGTCAAAAGAACTCTGAGAGAAGCTCGCAGTTTGTATCATGGATTGAAAATTATCAAATCAACCTCGGGGATCCTGTTTAAGCCATAAATAGATTTTTGAAGACGACAAACTACATTTGGTCTTGGCAAAACTCACCAAGGTGGTGGCTTCATAAACACCACTTCTTTCGGATTGATATAGAGAAATGTGTTTTCACATCCATCTGATGTAAGGTCCAACCTTTTATTGAAGTCACAGCCAATAATGTATGTACCGTTGTCATCTTTGCAACAAGTGCAAAAGTCTCCTCATAATCCACCCCATACTTCTGTTTGTGCCCTTGAGCAACTAATCAATCTTTGTAGCGATCAATTGTACCATATGCCTTACGTTTAATGGAATACACCCTCTTACTTCCAATGAAAACTCAATCTATTGGTTTATCAACAAATTCCTAAGTAGAATTTTTATTCAATGCACGAAGCTCTTCTGGCATTGTCTCTTTCCAACAAATTTGTGTAGAATCCTGAAAGTAAGATGTAGGTACATCAATAGAATTTAGTATGTTATGCATGGCATAAGACGTACCAAATTTCCCTGGAGAGTAACCGAGACATTTAGGAGCATGGTGATTTATCTGACTAGATTGGCGTGGGGGAGTAACTGGATGAGACGATTCCTCTTTGGGAGATGAGGAAGCGTATGCAGAGTCAATAACCGAAGAACATGTTGGCTGGAGATCATCATGATCATAGTTCATGGGCTGCTCTAGAGGATCAGTAGCTACGGCATCATCATTAAACTTATACAAAAAGGAAACATATTTTGAAGCATGTTTAGAATTGTGTTTGGTAAGAAAATTGAGCCTAAAAAAAATAACATGTCTAGATACACGAAGTTGGCGACAAGAGGCATCATAACATAGATACCTCTTTTGTGTGTCATTGTAGCCCACAAAAATACATTGTGTTGCCTTTGCTGAAAGCTTTTGTCGTTCTTGTACCGAAAGATGGACAAAGCAAACACAACCAAAAAACTCGCAAGTGAGAATAATCAGACTTCTTATGAAATAATTTGAAGTACGGTGTCTCATTAGCAATGACTGAGGAAGTTTGTTTACTAATCAAATATAAATAAGTATGTACTGTTTTATGCTAGAAACTCTTAGGCATATTAGATGTGCCCAACAAAGCTAATGTAGTTTCCAAAACATGTCAATTCTTCCTTTCTACGACTCCATTTTATTTCGGAGTATGAGGACAAGTGCGTTGAGAAATAATTCCTTTGTTTTTGAAAAACTTAATCTTGTCTTAGTGTACTCTCCTCCAGAATTAGAATGAAATATTTTTATAGTTTTATGAAACTATGTATACACATACTCAGCAAAGTTCATAATAAGAGTCGAAACCTCAAATTTATTTCGAATAAAAAACACCCATGTGTATACATGATCAATAAATAACACAAAATACTTATATCCTATCCTTAAAAAAGTAGGAGAAAGACCCCAAAAATCATTATGCAGCAAATCATACAGATAGTCATAAGAAGATGAACTAGATGGAAAAAAGAGGTTGTGACTTTTTTAACCGGCACAATTAGAACATGTCAAAGGGAGATTTGAATGAATGAAATGTGTTGCTCGAATACATGATTTGAGCATGTGCTGAAGTCGCAATGAACGAGGATGGTTCATCCTATTATGCCAAAGAGTGAGCAACTAATTCCAGCGAGTAACATCCGCGGCAGAAACTGAAAGAAAACAAATGATGCAAATGATGATGAACCGACTCTAGAAGAAACCCTATGCTAACTGTACGTCCCTTGGCCATGGTCATCCCAGTTTTCAGATTCAGAACAACAAAGTCATTGGGTGAGAATTTTACAACACAATTCTGATCAACTAGTTGACCTATTGAAACTAAATTAGCCTTCAAATTAGGTACATAAAGAACATTAGACAAATTTCCAACAGAACCAATACCCGAAGCAGGCAATGTATGCTTGTTTGTCGTATGAATAACATGTTTAGAAACATCATCATACAATGAAGAAAATTAGGACAGATCTCCGATCATATGACTAAAAGCATCCCAATTTAGATGTCAAGTAGATTTAGTAAAATTACTTGTACCTGAGGAGGTCGAGAGTGCAATTGAGATGGCTCCGGGGAGGGTGGCTACTATAGAATCTCGAATCAGCCTTTCAAGATCATGTCCATAAGGAAAGGAACCAGCAGATTTAGTGACATCCTTCTGGTATGCATAGTGAGCAGGTCGTGAACGATTTGGACGACGACGACAATCCGAAATATGATGGTCAGTAATCTTACGGTAAGCACAAAATTTCTTCTTCTTAGGACAATTGGTTTCTATGTGACCAAAGTCGTTGCATTCATAGCACTGGACACCTCTCTTAGCATTTCGTGATGAAGTATCGATAGTTGATTTTTGTGAAAGTAATGCAACATTGGGTAATGGTATCGACTCCATAGTTGTCCTACGTTAAGACGACTGCCAACACAACACCAAGAATAGGTGTGACTTCTCTGTTCAACAAACTTCCAAGAAGCGACTCGAATTCAGGCCGAAGTTTCATCAAGAACTATACCATCTTTGTCCTTTATCGTTCTCCCAACATTTCCTTGAGCCCCGCGGTAGAAATATTTCACCCAGAATTTTGATCATGTTCTGACCAAAGCAGCTGCAAGCCAGCATAAAAGGAACGAACATTCTTGTCCACTTGTGTATATTCAGCAATGTTGCGTTCCACTTCAAACTCTCGTGCTACATTACTTTGTTGGTAGACATTACACAGGTGGAGCCACATCTCTAAAGCTCAACTAAATGGTCTAAGTCCCATAACTATGTCAGCATCCAAGCGATCACCTTTGCATTATTCAAATTCCAGCGATCCAACTCTTTTTCATTTGTTGGTAGACCAGTAGAATCACCTAACCACCCAAAAAGCCCTTTCCTTGAACAAAAATTCCAAAGTGGAATTCCCCTAGAGAAAAATTGGAACCTTCCAATTTTGTGGAGAGCATGCAAGGATGATTGTGAATTCATTGAGAAGACAAAATACAAGAGAGAAAAGAAAAAGAAAAGGACAGATGCATATGTTTAGAAAACAAAGAGATAAGAGGAACGCATGAAGGTAACAAGGTACCTGTAAAGAGAAAGCAAAGAGCACGAAACGTTTTTTTAAAAAAAAGGATGGCTCTTGAGACAAAATATATTCAGAAAAATAGTTTTCTCTATTGATCAATAATACACTAGAAAGCAAATATTTATAGCTATACAATTGGAGTGTTAGAGTTCTATTCTAGGAAGGAATATATATGGTTATAAATGTATATTTTGTAAATCAGTTATATTCTAAGAAAGAATATATTTTCTGATTACTATACAATTATAACTTTTCCTAAAATGAGCCACACCACTTCTTTAATTTTTTTGAGTGAAAGGCAGCCCTCCCACGCTAAGAATAGGTGATATTGATAAATCACAACATAATTTTTTTTTAAATCGTGGTTCTTTTAATAGTTACATATGATTGTAATTTATTCTGCTATGAATATTTAGCAAAAAAAAAAAAAAAAAACTAAAAAACTAAAAAACTTCGACTAATTCTATCTTATAGTTATTGTTAGTTTCAATGTTTCTATACAAATTAAACACATTAAAGTATTAGTAATTTATAAAATCAATTTCAGTATTTCAGTTTAATAAAAGTCTACTTGTAGCTTATCAACTGCATTGGATGCTTAATAAAAGTATATTTTAAGCGCAATAGAAGGGAGGTGGAAAAAGAGTAAGCAGGATGAAAGAGGCTAGTCACGAGTTGTCTTCTAGTAATCACTATTTATGCAAATGATATTCTAGGGTATATATATATGGAAAAATTACGCGGATAAGCAAACTTATACTATTTAATTACTCATCATAGCTATAGTTTGCTATAATTACCACTCGCGACTAACATTATACATTAGTTACATGGGTTTACTCATCATAGCTATAGTTTGCTATAATTACCACTCGCGACTAACATTATACATTAGTTACATGGGTTGACTTCGAGTTTGTATAATAATTAGTCATGTTTGTATATGTATAATTCGCCAGAATATACAAATAAATATGTATAATATATAATTTTTTAGCCTATATACATATACAATTCACCTCTCTCCCACTCTCTGCCCTCTCTCGCTCGCCTCTCTCCTCCCTTTCCCAATCTCGCTGGCATTTATACAAATATATATGTATAATATACAATTATATACAGTTATATACATATACAATTCACCTCTCTCCACTCTCTTCCCTCTCTCGCTCGCCTCTCTCCTCTCTCTCTCGATCTCGCTCGCCTCTCTCCTCTCTCTCCCAGTCTCACTCGCCTCTCTCCTCCCTCTCCCTATCTCTCTTGCCATATATACAATTACATTTGTATAATATACAATTACCTAACCAATATACATATACAATTCACCTTTCTCCCACTCTTTTCCCCCTCTCTCTCGCCTCTCTCCTCTCTCTCCCAGTCTCGCTCGCCTCTCTCCTCTA
This sequence comes from Solanum sitiens, assembly GCA_016801875.1. Taxonomy (NCBI): domain Eukaryota; kingdom Viridiplantae; phylum Streptophyta; class Magnoliopsida; order Solanales; family Solanaceae; genus Solanum; species Solanum sitiens. Next base: position 660,377 of record JABWTJ010000269.1, on the reverse strand, counting down.
TATAACTTGTAGCTATAAATTGTAATTATCAAACTATAGCTATAGAGAGTAATTAATTATTTTTAAATGGCTATATGTGAAAGTTTCCCTATATATATATATATATAAACTATTTGCATGAAGTAAATTTTCTTGCAAGTGAAGCTAAGAACATATACTAAAGTCAAACACGAATGTCTTTCTATGTAGGTAAAATCATTGCTTCTTCTATTCCATATATTTATTTATATATATACACACGAAGCTGCACGCGATTAGGTGTTGGGTGTTTATTCGAATTTATGACAAAATTATGTTATATTTATAAGGTATTTGTTTTATGTATATATAACGATTTTAATTTCCTTAATATAGGACTAGAGATTGATTTAGGCGTTTAGGGATTTAAACATTACCCTGAGGTTCAAAGTTTAAAATTTCAAACTTCATGAGATATATTATAAGTTTTCAAACTCCCTTAGTGAAAATTTGAATCCACCAATTATACGACATACTTTCTTTTTTAGTTAGTAAAAAATAAGACATATTTCAAACACTTCTATAATAATATTATCAATATTTTACCTATGTTGAATCTTGTTTATTTAATAAAAATTTATAAAAATATACTGTTCTATTAAAAATTTATTAATTTAAAAAATAATTTTTAAATATTACAAAGAGTCTTTACATTTTTTAAATTTCATGTCGATTCAAATGAGGTAATAATGTCAGGAAGAGTAATTATTTTGTGCAAACAGGTCATAACCATGTCGAAAGGGCAACCATCTAATTTGTCCAAATTTATCTTTCTATATACATTTCAACGTGAGGAATGGAATATTTGAAGATAAAAAGACACATATTATATACATTTCTTCTTTTTAGTTTATGTGATCGAGTTTTAGTTTTAAAATTAATTAATTTTAAATTTTTTATTTTACTTTTGAATAATTAAAAGCTTTTATAGAATCACAATTTTCATTTATTTTTTTTATATTTATTAAATTTCTTATCGTATCAAAATATAACAAACAAATTAAATCGAGAATTATATGCTTACAATATGGTTCGTTTCTTGAGATTATCAACTTGTTGGGGTCTCGTGTTTCTTCTCCTCTTTTTCCCTTTTACTTTTCTTGAGGAGGCTGGTGAGAGTGCACTTGCACAAACAAGTTGCTAAATTTCATTCATATTTAAGCAAATTATTTGAGATCATGATGATTAAAGTTATTGCAATTTGTAGATAAAAGTCTAACAACAACTTTGTATTATTATTGAAATTTTCTTGGAGATTGATAGCAATTTGAAATTAACAATGCCCTAAATTATGATCCTATATTTAATTTGAAAGAGTTGGTTTTGGTTCTTGTGGAATCAAACTAAATGGAAGATGAATTAATATGAATATTTGGTAGGAAGATAATTAGTACAAAATTCAAGTCAAAGATTGTATCTTGGTAGGTGAAAGTTAGGCAAACCATAAAATGGTTTGCTATCTTAACCTTGACAATTTTGACACATAGTGATGTCATGAATGACATCAATAGGATGAATTTATTCCTATAAATAGGTAGCTCTTAATTCATTTTCAAATCATCCTCTCACTTGCCTTCTCACCTTCTAAGGCATTTGTGTTCTCTCTCTTGTAGTATTTCACTTGTATTCTTTGTAGAGTGAAATAAATATCAGTGCAGTTGTTCTTTGGTGGACATAGGATCATTTTGATCCGAACCACGTTAAATATTGTTGTTCTTCCTTGTTCTTTAGTTTCACGTTTCCGCTAACAATTGGTATCAGAGCCAAGGTTCTGTCTGAGTATGCTCTGTGGTTGCAGCACAGTCTGAACTTCCACATCAGAAAAGGATTACTTTGGTTTTCTGTAGTTCCAAATACATTATAGTAGAAAAGGAAGAACAAGTAAAAGAATGAGTTCCATGAAGTTTGAAATTGATAGATTTAGTGGGCGCAACAACTTCAATATCTGGAAAATCCAGATGATAGCGTTACTGCGGAGGGAAGGTTCAATCCATGCTATTGACGGAAAGTACCCCGATAAGATATCGGATTCCGACAAGGAAAAGATTGAAGGAGATGCATTAAGTGCAATCCAACTGTCTCTTGCACCTAACGTACTTTGTGAAGTGAGTACAAGTACCGAAGAGACGGCCAAAGAGTTATGGGAAAAGCTGGAAGGGCTTTACCAGGACCAGTCAGTGACAACAAGGATGTTGTTACAACGGCGTCTTCATACATTTAAGATGGATTCAGGTACTTTGTTGCAAGACCATCTAGATGCGTTCAATAAACTTGTGATGGACTTACAAACTGCTGGAATTAAAAAGGACGAGGAGACGCTTGCATGTTCTTTGCTATTTTCATTGACTTCAAAATATCGTGATATTGAGAATTCAATGATGTATAGCAAACAACCTATTAAACTTGAGCAAGTGCGGCAAGCACTAAACTCTTGTGATGTGCGGATGCATTTTGAAGGAGACAAAAGTGACGAAGCTAGTGGACTCTTTGTAAGAGGTCGTACTAGCCAAAAGGCAAGGAGCAAATCGAAGTACAGATCAAAGTCTCGTGTGAACAAAAAGAATGCGGAATGTTGGGGCTGTCACAAAAAGGGGCACTTTGAAAGAGATTGCCCTATGTCGAAGTCCAAAGAAAAGGCGAGTGCATCCATTGTTGAGCAAGTACATGATAATGATAATGATTATGTACTAACAATATCATGTAATAGTGGAGTCTATGACAACAAATGGTTCTTAGACTCTGGTTGTACTCTGCATATGACATTCCGAAAAGATTGGTTCAGCAGCTATGAAACAAGCAGAGGAACTGTATTAATGGGCAATAATGCAACTTGTAAAATAGTTGGCATTGGTTCAGTTCATGTTCGCTGCCACGATGGAATCGTGAGGACTATTACAGAAGTCCGTCATGTTCCTGATCTAAAGAAGAATTTGATCTCCCTGGGTACTTTAGATAAACAAGGCTATAAGTACATGAGTGAAGGAGGAACTATGAAAGTGACTAAAGGGTCTTTAGTCATGTTGAAGGCCAAGCTGGAGGATGGCCTCTACACACTTGCGGGAAGCACCATTATTGGCTCTGTAAATGCATCTACAGTGCAGTTATCTAATGATGACAAGGCAAAATTATGGCACATGAGACTAGGCCATATGAGCGCACGAGGATTGGAGATGTTGAGCAACCGCAACCTTTTAAATGGTGAGAAGATTAGCACACTTGAATTTTGTGAGCACTGCGTCTTAGGGAAGCAGAAAAAGGTCAGCTTCAGCACTGGCAAGCACAAGACGGGAGAGGTGCTAGACTACATCCATTCAGATTTATGGGGTCCCTCTAAGCTTCCATCGAAGGGAGGAAAGAGGTATCTTCTCACATTCATTGATGATTTTTCACGAAAGGTTTGGGTGCGTTTCCTGAAGACAAAAGGTGATGCTTTTGAAGCATTTAAAGAGTGGAAGATTTTGGTTGAAAATCAAATGGAGAGGAAAATCAAGTATCTTCGCACGGACAATGGCTTGGAGTTTTGCAGTGAAGAGTTCAATGATTTCTGCAAGGTTCATGGGATCGCAAGGCATAAGACGGTCAGGCACACACCACAGCAGAATGGAGTTGCCGAGAGAATGAACAGAACTCTTCTTGAGAAGGCTCGTTGTATGCTCTTACAAGCTAAGATGTCCAAAGTATTTTGGGCTGAAGCAGTTCATACTGCTTCTCATATTGTCAATCGGTCTCCAGCATCAGCGATTGACTTTAAGACTCCGAACGAGGTCTGGTCAGGTGAACCCTCTAACTATTCATACTTGCGGATATTTGGGTGTCCAGCTTATTATCATGTTAATGAAGGTAAGCTTGAACCAAGGGCTAAAAAGGCCATATTCGTAGGGTATGTAGATGGAGTAAAAGGGTACAAACTATGGTGTTTGTCTTTACTCAAATTTGTAGTTAGTAGAGATGTTACCTTTGATGAATCCTCTATACTTGATCCTCGTAAAGTTTCTGTGGAGTTATCTAGAAACGAGAACAACGAGCAGGTGGAGCTACCGGTGGAGCTTACCAAGGAACGGGATCAAGAGACTCAAATTGATGAGTCAAAAGATGCAGATCTTAAAGAACTTGCTTCCAATGAACCATACACAATAGCGAAGGGAAGGGACAAAAGGCAGATACGGAAACCGGAACGTCTTATAGAGCAAGAAAATCTGATTGCACATGCGTTCGTAGCTGCAGAAGAAGAGATTAAGGATCTCGAGCCCTCTTCGTATGTTGAAGCAACTTCTTGCAAAGATGCTGCACAATGGCAGTTAGCCATGATGGAAGAGATGGAGTCTCTTCACAAAAATGATACATGGGTCTTAGTTAAAAGGCCAAAGGGGATGAGGACAGTTGGATGCAAATGGGTCTACAGAAAGAAAGAAGGTATTTCAGAAGTGGAAGATGCTAGGTTCAAGGCGAGATTGGTTGCAAAGGGCTTCAGTCAGAAGGAGGGAATTGACTACAATGAGATCTTTTCTCCAGTCGTGAAACATAGCTCAATTCGCGTGCTACTAGCATTGGTTGCACAATTTGATTTAGAGCTTCAACAGCTTGATGTCAAAACTGCTTTCTTACATGGTGATCTAGAAGAGACAATCTATATGGATCAGCCAGAAGGTTTCCTAGCTGAAGGAAAAGAAGACCATGTATGCCAACTGAAGAAGTCTTTGTATGGTTTGAAGCAATCCCCTAGACAGTGGTACAAGAGGTTTGATGCATTCATGACTACACATGGATTTTCGAGGAGTGCATTTGATAGTTGTGTGTATCACAAGAAGATGTCTGGTAACTCTATGATTTATCTATTGTTGTATGTTGATGATATGCTTATTGCTGCTAACAACATCACAGAGATAAATATTTTGAAGAAACTGTTGAGCAAGGAATTTGACATGAAGGATCTAGGAGTTGCAAAGAAAATCCTTGGAATGGAAATTTCAAGAGAAAATGGTGTTGTACATCTTTCTCAGAAGAGGTACATCGGAAAAGTTCTTGAAAGATTCAATATGCATATGAGCAAGCCTGTAAGTACACCGTTAGCTTCTCATTTCAAGCTTTCAGAGTTACAAATGCCTCAATCTATGGATGAGGTGGAGCATATGTCAAAGGTTCCTTATGCGAGTGCAGTTGGTAGCATTATGTATGCTATGGTATGCACACGTCCAGATATTGCCCAATCTGTAAGTGTGGTAAGCAAGTACATGGCAAATCCAGGAAAAAGGCACTGGGAAGCTGTCAAGTGGATATTGAGATATCTCAAAGGAGCTCCTGATGTTGGCCTAACCTTTCGGAAAAGTGAAGGTATTTCAATTATCGGTTATGTTGATTCTGACTATGCAGGGGATCTTGATCGAAGGAGGTCCACAACTGGATACATCTTTACTCTCGTTGGCAGTGCCGTTAGTTGGAAATCGACTTTACAGTCGATTGTCGCTTTGTCTACAACAGAAGCAGAATATATGGCAGCAACGGAGGCAGTGAAAGAAGCTATCTGGTTGAAAGGTTTGGTGGCAGAATTGAGTTCAGTTCAGCTTAAATCAATTCTAAAATGTGATAGTCAAAGTGCTATTCATTTGATTAAAAATCAAAGATTTCATGAGCGCACCAAACACATTGATGTCAGATTTCATTTTATTCGAGATGTCGTAGAAAAGGGAGCTATCAAGGTTGAGAAGGTTATCACAGACGATAACGCTGCAGACATGTTGACCAAAATAGTCCCGCTTGCCAAGTTTGCACACTGCAAGGACTTGGCGGGAGTATGCATCAATTGATGCAACTCTAAGAGAACAACTGCTAGGTGGAGCTGGTATGTTCAACAAAGGTTTGATTCTTCTTGTTTCTTACAATGGGATTGCCCAGTAAGCTTAGAAGTTTTGGCCGGAGTTGTTTATACGCATGCTTGGAACACAAACCAAGGTGGAGATTGAAAGAGTTGGTTTTGGTTCTTGTGGAATCAAACTAAATGGAAGATGAATTAATATGAATATTTGGTAGGAAGATAATTAGTACAAAATTCAAGTCAAAGATTGTATCTTGGTAGGTGAAAGTTAGGCAAACCATAAAATGGTTTGCTATCTTAACCTTGACAATTTTGACACATAGTGATGTCATGGATGACATCAATAGGATGAATTTATTCCTATAAATAGGTAGCTCTTAATTCATTTTCAAATCATCCTCTCACTTGCCTTCTCACCTTCTAAGGCATTTGTGTTCTCTCTCTTGTAGTATTTCACTTGTATTCTTTGTAGAGTGAAATAAATATCAGTGCAGTTGTTCTTTGGTGGACATAGGATCATTTTGATCCGAACCACGTTAAATATTGTTGTTCTTCCTTGTTCTTTAGTTTCACGTTTCCGCTAACATAATTATAAGGAAGTTCAATGTACATTGAATCTACCTATTTTAGTGGTGGTGAACGAGCGAAAATTGGTTTGAGCTAAAATGAATTGGATTAGAATCTGCTTACATGAATATGAATAAAACATGGATTTAGTGAAATATGAATTGAGTAAAATGGTCTTAATCCACTTTAATCTTCTAAGATAAAAAACTTTTAATTTTTATTTTCCATCGCTAAACCAAAATTACCGAACATTTGAACTATTAATTATTAGCTGCTATGTAAACGATAGTTGGTCTATACATGCAAATTATTTTCCACACCAATGACTTGTATATAGTAGTAGTAGTAATATTTGCTTTAAGCTATTAAACCACCGCAAAATTATTTTAAAAAATGAAACCTTGATTTTAAATGGATATTTGACAAATAATAAATGTATCCCAAGGATTAAGCATTTGAGGTATCTAATGATCTAAATATCTTCAGGAGCTAATTAACCAAAAGTGACATCTTTCATCTGGCACGAACTATATGTGTAAATGATATATATGTGTGATACGATCACACTTATTTTTATCTACTAACTTTAAATTTTTAATTTGTCTGTAAATAAAAATAATCATGAACGTGAAAAGGTTAATGAGATTGTAATGAAACACTCCACGCTTTCTTCCAAGTTGGGATCTAAAATTTTCAAGTTATTATGATCCACTTGACATTAAAAGTAGTATTTGATTAGATTGAGGAAGATTCTATGGAGGAATTTGCTAATTATATATTCTTATAAAAAATAAATAAAGCAGTAGCACCTTGTATGAGATGTGCACTCTTCAACAACATGAGTTTATTTAAGGGTGTGTTTGGTATAAAATTAAAATATTTTTTAATTTTTTTATATTTGAGTAACCATTTCCTTTGTGAAAATAAGTTGCTTAAAAACGAGGAAAATAACTTTCCTATGAAAGTAGGAAAACCAAAATTTATATGTAACATACCAATAAGTTTATTATCTTTTCCGCGCTCTATCCAACCCATGACACCCTTCGGTACCTATGTACCCCCACAATATTTTGCTAGATTATTTGAGTTAATCATTTTTCATTTATTTATCAAACATTAAACAATATATATTTAGAAAACCTACCTACATATATATATATTTATAAAAAACTTTTGTACCAAACACCCCTTGGTTATATATTTATTTGTTAAGTAACTTAATCAACAAGAGATGGACCAAAAGTTTCAAAGCTTAAATTTAGGCTTTAAGTCAGCCCATGGTTTTGGTTTTCACTCAAAACAAAATGGATTGTGTTGCACTCCAAATACATACGAGGAATATATTTAGCACTTAGCAGTACCAAAAAAATAAAATTAACAAATGATATTTCGTAATTCCTTTTTTATAATTAAAAAAAAAAAAAAAAACTCAGGCTTTCATAACACATGACTATTTTATTAAATTTATTTGAAGTCTAAATATATAACAAAATGGGGAAAGTGCAATCAGTTCAATGTAGAAATGAAACTTGGAGTTACCTTGATGTATATTAGTGTAACGACCATAAAGTCATTTTAAGGTGGTTAGGGCTATAGCTATAGTAGTCATGTTAGAGACTTCATAGTTAAATGAGCTAATAAAAAACTGTATATGGAGAGGTTTTAAAAATTATTATATTTTGTTTATGTTTAATATCGATGTTTGCAGTATTATGTTGTATTCCGTTAGGAGATGACCTACACCTCCGTACGAGGCTCTGTATAGAAAGTTGAGTGTTAGTGATGCTTGTGTATCTGCTTTATGTCGTGATGCATTTGAGATGGAAAAGTGTGTTGTGACTTGTGAAATAGAGACCTATATATAGGATTTTAAGATGGTGGGAGCACTATTATAAAAAGGTTGATTTATATAAATTTAACGGGTTTGATATTAAGTTCTTATTACTGAAAATTCTTAAAATTTTAATATTAATATTATACGTCCAAAATTAATTTGTATAAATTAATTAAAATGTCAAAAATGCTACTAATTACCACTTACAGAAGTGTTATCTAGTTTAGAAAGAAAAATAAAACAAGATAAATATAAAAAAATCAAATTTCGAGTTGCACCAATCATTATCGCATTATATGATACTATGAGTGTAGGTTCACACATTTATATTTCCATATTTTTAAAAAAATACTAGTTCTCGAACATTCATACCATTTTAAACTACACGAACACACAGTCAACTATGAACCTGTGTGCTTCAAACATAGTCCATGTACACATTTTAAAGTTCAAATATGCAAAGGCATTCATAGATCAACTTGTATCTGAATTTGAGTTTTGTTGCTACAGAAGCTTTTCATAATTAGATATCATACTAAAAGAAGTTAATATGTTGCTAGCTTAGCAATAATACAAAAAGTGTTGGTCAATATTTGTAGCTAAATCAATTATATTGGGATAGATTTACCTGACATAGACTCTTTTTGGAGGAGAAATCTAACCAAAGAAGGCAAATACAATAATTGGACAAACTCACCTTATGATACTATCACTTTAGAGTATTTAACGAATGTGAAAAGATTGATCAGAATAAATATCATTGAAAAGATTAAACTATGTACAATCAATAATAAAAAAAAATTATATATTAAATTATGAATGAGGAATGTAAAAAGAAATTATTATTGGAAGATGAAAGAAAGAAAATTTAATGAGTGCAATAAATTTTAGAGTTCCTACACACAAGAATTGTAGAAATAGTAAATAAAAGTTTTTCTTGAAAAAGTTAAATTTATAGAATAAAATTACGGAAACATGAAAAGGCACATGGTAAATTGAAAGGTCAAATACTATTAAAATAAATATAAAAAAGATAGAGATAAAATTTAACTTTAAAAGATACATGAATCTATTTTAATTTCTTGTCTTTAAGGAATAATTACTCGTTTACTCGTTTGTAATATTTTAAAACGGAAAAGGGCCTAAAATACCCTCGAAGTATTGGAAATGGTACAAAATTATCTTTCATCCACCTATTGGCTCCAAAATGTCCTTCTCATCCACCTATTGACTCCAAAATACCCTTGTCATCTACCTTTGGTTCAAAATTGACCACTTATTTAACTGTTTTAAAATTAAACGATTTAAATATTTTTTAAAATACTTGGCGCTCAACTATTGGTTATAATTTAATTTATTAATATAATTTATAAATCAACTCACTACCCACTTATTACTAACTAAACCCCACCCAATTAATAAACCAAATATAATATCAAAATCGCCATAAACACTACTAAAACACAACAAAATTATAGATTCCTGAAAATGACATCCAAAATTATTCGAGTCCGAATCGAAGCCCCGATTATATTTAGGTTGAGCCGCTTAGTTAGGAGAACACTTTCGATATGATTCTCTTTCAAGCTTGAATTCAAAATTTATGAGTAAAGGTAAAGAAGAGTACATCCCGAATTAATTCATGCACTTTTTTTTAATATAATTTTATAAATATTGATGATTTGTTTTAAAACCTTTAGCATATTGTTTTATAAAAAAAATTATCTATAAAGTAACATCACATAATTGAGACGAAAGATAATTAAGATGAACATAGTCAGAATTTTATCGGTAATTTTAATTTAGACATTTGAATGTATGATAATTTACTTCTATAAATATTTTTGCCTCAAATTTTTAAAAACACTCATTGGCAGTAGCTTCCCTGTTGTTGCATTAGTAATGTGACGGGTTTATTTATTTGGAAGGGTTTAATTAGTAATAGGTGGGTAGTGGATTGATTTTTAAATTCTACTAATAAGCTTAATTATAACAAATAGTTGAGCGCCACGTATTTAGAAAAATATTTAAATAGTTTAAATTTAAAATCGTTAAATAAGTGGTCAATTTCGAACCCAAAGGTGGATGACAAGGGTATTTTGGAGCCAATATGTGGATGGAGGGTAATTTTGTACCATTTCCAATACTTCGAGGGTATTTTAGGCCCTTTTCCGTTTTTAAAATTTGTGTGAGAAATTTGAAAGGTTAAGATTTTGAAATGAGAATAAGAAAGATTAAATTTAGGAAAAATTACATATATTGGTACATTTTAATAAATAATTACTGATTTTAGCAATATTTTTTATTTATTACCATTTATAGCAATACTATGTTAAATCTGCAATATGCATTAAAAGTGAATTATATGTGCAATATATTTGAATTATATATGAATTATAATTGTTTTTTAAAATATATTAGGTTTATTTGGTAAACATTTGACACATTGTATTAAAAATGTATTAAAATGTGTGATAAATGAATTATCTATCATTAAAATTCGTATTATATGTGAATAAAAAATTATTCTTTGTAATATAAATTAAACTTGTATTATAAATGAATTAAAAGTGATCAAGTGAAAAAAAATCTTATTGCTATAAATGGTAAATATTTTTTTATTATAGTATATTTATGTAAGTTTCCCTTAAATTTATATATATGAAAATTATAAATGTTTTAATTTAGTAGAGGGACAAAATGGTAATTCAATTTTTTACTTTGGAGCTTCAGACTTGTTATAATACTAGTTTTAGGGAACGTGCGTTTAGCACGTTCGTCTCTCATTGTTAAATTTCTATATACTAAAAAATTGAGTTATAAAATAGGAAATGCTGAAATTAGCAATAGTAGTTTTACCATTTATATTTTGTTCACTAAATAATAAAAAATATATACTATGAATGCATTTTTTGTTATCCCAATTTCTTATTCTTTTTTTTTCTCACGTTGAATTATGCGCATAACATAAATCTTTGTATATTAGTTCTTAAAAAGCATATTGAAATTTTAATTCTGAAAGTGTTTTAACAGAATAGTGGAGAGAATCTTCATATTCAACTTTTAATTTAAAAAAATTATGGGTATGAGTAATAATTAACATTCAATAATTAGGCAGAAACATTCTCTTAAATAAAATAATATATCTAAGGCAAAAGTCGACATTCTAATTTGGACAATTACTTAAATATTTATGGGTCCAGCCAATAATCTAGTAATCGGAGTTTTCAACAATAAAAAGCTTCTCATGCAGTAAATAGAAGTTTGATGCATACAATTTATAAGTTCTAAAAGACATCATCATGGTACATATGCAAATGATATAAGCACTTGATATATTACGAAACACAATTGCAGCTATCATCATAATTATTATGTTAATTATTTTTATTATTGTATCACAGATACATCTTCCTTTTAACCTTAGAGAAATATTGTACATATGATTTATGAAGAGAAAAGAATAATACTCTTTTTTTCGTAAAATTTCTCGTTGAATAATTTATATAAATGGAGCAACACAAACTTTTCAAAATGACTTATTCTAGATATATGGTCAACTTGAAGAATGAACGTTTCCACAAATAAATAATAGACTAATAAGATCAATAGATTATACAATATAAACGAAAAGTCAAATAAAAATACATTTAAAAAATCATATGTGATTTTTCTCATTTAGTTATTCCTCTCACTACTAATAAATAATAATCTCAAAAATATATTTAAACTAAAGTAAAGCACTCTATCGATAGTCGCATATCAAATTAACTGATTAATCTTTCATTATGGATTTCATCAATAATGAAGAAATATAGTAGAACATGAATTGTATATCACTAATTTTCATATAGGACACAAGATATTCCAATAGAAAAATAAAACCATAAGAAAGTATATCGATCAAAATATTAAAAAAGGATGTACAATTTACTTAAGCTTGACAAAGAAGAGTGGATAAAAACAAAAGAAAATTACTGCAATACAAAATAATGAGCAAGAATAATTTTTTGCTTGATAATCTCTCATCCTCCTCTTATCACTTACATGAAGACCATGCTAGATATTTTATAGCAGTAGCTAGGTGACTTTTGAGTAGGTAAATTAATTTGCATTAAATTAGTTCGATGATTTTAGTCCATATCAAATTTATTTATTGAAAAAACTCTTGAAGTACTCTTGATTTTTACAACAAAAGAGAAATTATTATTAATGTGAATTTGATTCATGCACTGATTTAAATGAATTATTTATTAAATATTTAATTATATTTTATAAAATTTGTTTAATTATTTTAATATAAGAATAAAATGATAATTCAACTTTGAGATTTGAATCTTCTCCCTTATAATAATATATTATATATAATATATAATATAATATATGATATAGGATATGATGATATGATAATACGCGGTCACTGTTCTTCCTTGAGCTATACTGCTTTTGAGAGAGGGGACATGGCTGCAGCAGTTGGGTCTTTTGCTCTCTGTAGCGGAATCGGTCCAAGTGTCAAGGCTCGCCACAACAGTAAAACAGTACAAACCCCTATTTCATCAGTATAACTCATGGAAAAACAGTGCTCTGAGGCGGTGGATAAAATAAAAACTCTTGTGAATTAGCTATTGGGAAAAACTATTGCATGATGGGTAACCCTTGGTTATAGATTAGACCTTGATAAATGGTAGAATTAAGTGGATTTGAATGCCCAAAACTATATATATATATATATATATATACATGCACTTTTCTTTGAGTGCACACTGCCCATCTATACGCACCCCAACATCTGGCGTCTCATATATAGCCTTCTTAACGGTATGGCACCAATCTTACATAGATGGGGGCTTTTAAGGTTGTTAAATCAGTATTTCACTGTCAGCACAAAAAGCTATTTTGGCTTAAAAAATCACTTACTACGTGGTCTAATCCATGTACTATAGCTGTTCCCCCTAAACAAGAAAATGTTTTCACATATATAAAATTATAGTCAGTTAACCGTCAAGTTCAGGTTCAATTGCATACTCAACTCAACTCTACTAGTATACAAACCTCAGGCATTGGACACAAATGAAATAGAGGATGAAGGCAAGGAAAAGTTCTTGACTGGTTTAACCTAAACCCTAATTTGGATCATAAGAATCAGTGCCTAGCCTACACCAACAAGTTGAAACAATTCAAAACTCCATACACCTAATAGTATTTCACAGTATGCAAGCACCGGCTATTCAGCTCGAGTTGCATATATATTATTCAAACTGAAACAAACAACTTATTTATACCAAGTCCTTACACATTGCCACAAATTAAGAAGCATAATACAAATACTACTTCACACTTATTTGCTTAAAATCCTGAATCCGCCACTTGTTGGTGCTCAGCTCAAGTTGCAGATATATCTCAAGATACTTAAAACACACTTATTTATACCGACTCCTTGCACATTGTCGTAAAGGAGCGCTAATACATTACTATTTCACACGAACCAACTTTAAAATCCTGAATCCGCCTCCAAATGTGATGGAACACATTTTTCCTTCACACCAGCTAATGTCTGGCTTATGGCAGTCCCTTGCTAGGCAGAGCACTTCATTCCTGCAGACTTCCCATGTTAGAAGCCTTCTCATTTTTCATAATGGCATGGAATAATGTAGCTCGATCCTCCTCAACGATTTCTCTCAACAATTCATCTTCAATTTTTGGTGCTTGCCAGTGAGAAGGGTCCTCCACAAGGTCTTCACTGAATATCATGCTTGATACCCATTCTTTCCATGTTGTTCTTTTGTATTTCTCCTCTTCCAGTGTGCCCGTTGCCAGAAGCTGGTAGACATAGACAACTTTGTCCTGACCAGGACGAAAAGCTCGTGCAATGGCTTGCTTGCTCTTGGAAGGATTCCACTCCGAATCCAGTAATATTACACGTGATGCTGCGGTCAAGCTAATGCCTTCTGCACAAGTTGTAATGGATGCCAACATAACCTTTGATGGTCCACCTGGCTCCTCAAATAGATCCATTATCCTTCCTCTTTGAAAAAGCTCAATGTCACCTTGAAGCACCAGTACTTCAATGCCCTTTCTCCACCCATAGAACCTCTCAAATATCTCCAGAAAAAGATTAATTGGAGCAATATTGTGGCAAAATATCAAAACCTTTTCTCTCCTGAGGAGACAACGAGGAATTAGGCTCATCACAAATTTGACTTTCGAACCCAGCTTCAGATCAAACTTGAATTTCTGGAGAGCCTCCAGCTCCTCTTCCTTGAAGTACTGGCTAGAACATGCTGTTGTTCTGATCAACCAAGGATGGATTGCACCAAGGGTAATCAACAGCTCTAACTCCAGAGGAAATCCTTTGTAGATGGGCCTTTGATTTTGAAGCTTCACCAAGATCTCTTGTTGAAGAGTAGTTGATTTCATCATCAAGGTGTAACATTGTAAACCAGGAAGGTTATCAGATGTTCCACCATCATGCACATCTATGAATCCACCTGTTAGTTTCTTCAATATGTTTAGGCCTTCTTTCCTTTTCTTGGGGATGTCTGAATCAATGACAGTTGAAATTTTATCAATAAACATCTTTCTTGCTCGATTTTCCAATGAAAAACGCGATGCACCTTTGTTTTTCTTCTTGTACTTGGGATCAAGCTCCTTCAAGACCTCATCAACAAAAGTTGGCCTTGCTAAGGTAAGTGTATTGAAATACTCTCCAAAATTATTCTGAAATAATGTACCAGAAAGTAAAATCCTAAGCCGTGTATTGACCTTCATTAGACCCTTTCTTAACCTGGATTTTGTACTTCTTGGGTTGTGCCCTTCATCAAGTATTAGTAGCCCTGGACACTGCCGCAACACCTGAGCCATATATTTCCTATGCGCATAAGGTGAATCTTCCCGTGTCAGTGTTAAGAAAGAGGTATAACCCATGAGGAGAACACTTGGTTGCGAAAGCCACATCTGCATTTTCTCAAGGCAGTCCAAGACATGCATGACATCTTGGTTGCGAGGAAGACCAGGACATAATTTCACCTTTTCCCTTAGAACCTCTCCCTTAAAGGTTTGACCACCATGAATTTGGTAGACTGGCACAGGAATCTTCCACTTCAGTACTTCTTTGTACCAGGTGTAGAGTGTTGTCTTGGGAGCAAGGACCAACGGTCGTGACCCAGGAAATAACTTCAGGTAGCTCACAAGGAAGGAAATAATAAGTAAGGTTTTCCCAGCTCCTGGAGTATGAGAAATAACACAGCCACCTCTCTCTTTGCTCTCTGGTTGCATTTCTGCAGGTACTATGGACCCAGCAATATTTTTCCACAGAAACTCAAAGGCTCTCTTTTGGTGTACCCGTAATTTATTTCCTAGATCAGGTATCAATGCCCAGACATTTCCTTCCCCTCCTCCTGATGATGAGGGTGCTCTGGAAGAAACAGGAATGGACAAAGTATCAAGGCCATCATCATCCTGCTTGTGATCTGTAGCTTCTTCAGTTCTTTGCTCCTTGCTGGAATTGTGGTTTGACGAAGGCATCTATAGATATGAACGAATGGTTAGTAAGCATGGTGAAGAAAATAAGCGAAAGAGTGTAGCAATAAAAGCCTAAAATGCAAGAATCATAGTCTAGTCTAGATCCGTTTCTACATGTGTACTAAATTACATGCCGAATATACTTCCTATTACGTGTAGGATAAAATGATGACATGGACCGTGACAAAGCTCATCTCTATGTCAAAAACATTTGGGAAGTGCGACTGTTTCTTCAAACCTTCTTCCGGGGAAATCTCTCAGACCTCTTAAGCAGGTGCATCAGAATAAGAGAAACTGAAATAAGTTCGAGACTTTTGACTTACAAAAGGTGGTGGAACATCCTTTATTTCGGTGCTAACGAATCCACATAGCCGGCAAATAATTCCGATTTCTTCATTCAGTCGATAATCATGTCGACAAACTTCTCCACGTATTTCAGCTCCTATCCTGACATTACTTGCATATTGAGCATGGGAATCCTGCGTCACATTTGATAAGGACAACATCAAACATAAGGTAGCACAGCAGTTATATAATCTATAGACAAACGGAAAAGACACTCACCGTTGATCAAGACAATATCAAAACATAAAACAGTGACCAGTCCAAGAATTTCCAGCAAAAAGCACATTCCATGAACAATATGTCTTTGTTAACATTACCAATGCCAGTATTATTAAAATAACATACCTCACTGTCATCTAGAAGATAACATGATGCCAAGGCTAGTTCCATCTCCTTCCATAACATATCAATTTCTGAAACCTCTTCGTCCCTATTCATTGCGAGATGATCACCCGACTCTCTCTGGCTAGATTTTGTTGACTGAAACTCTCTCCACTGATCAATTATTGGTGGTTGTTCCTTATTAAGTGTGGCATCAATGTTCGCCATGCACCTTCTAATCAATTCCTTGTACACATTAGCCGCTACAGAACCCTTTTTGAATGATCTTATATCATAAATACTATCCTTCTTTGTAGTATTTCTTTTGTATTTCTTATGTGAACCTAATGTCCCACCTCTTCGATCAAGTCCCATGAACTTTAACTTTGAAATTTTGACTTGACCCCAGCGTCTAGCTTCTGGTTTTGTGAAGTTCATTTTGGAAGCTTTCCTATCATGCGATGTTGAAGAACTATTGAAATGAATATATCTGGAAACTATTTCACCAATCTCTGCAGACAAATGTTCAGGAACATCAACATCAAGTGGAACCTGTTCATGGACAGTTAAATCAGTTCCTGAAGGAGGATGCAGGGGAACAATAGCAAGTTGATGTTGACGGTCAGCTGTAACTGATTTCTTGTCTGCAAGCTTATTTACATCTGATTTGAGTGCATTTCTCCATCCGGATGAACTTTCAGAGGACCTTTTCTCATGAGGTCTGATATTTCCTCCAAACAACTCTCTCTTGTAAGAGCTGGCAATTTCTTCAATTTCACCAGTACGATAAGCATGATCAGCCTGAATAGAAAGTGCAAGTGGTAGTTCTTCATACTCCACTTTTCTCCTACCCCCAACTAACCTTGTCATCTCAACATCAAATTCTGCCATATCATCATCACATCCATAATAACGCTCTGGCTGTACAAATCGACGCTTTGACCTTCGTGGGCCCATTAGATCATACAGAACTAGAGGCCCGGCTTCACTAAGGTCACTGGTAGAATTTATTTCTGGGATATCCCTATTGAAGTGAAAAACAGTGGTTGTTTGAACTCCGTCTTCTAACTTGAAATTCACGGAGTAAGAATGTTGGTTAGAATTTGTTTCTTTTCTGACTAGATCATCATCCACAATCTCATAGACAATCTGGTTATGTATCGATCTCACATCAAATGTAGCTTCTTTCAGGACAGATGCAGTCATTAACCATGTCAGGTCAGAGGAGAATTTTCCTATGAATAGTTTAAAAGTCTGCAACGAATTGCAGTCCTCAGAAGAACTCCAACGGTAGCGTTTGTCTTCACAAGGTTTAGGTTCAAGTTTTTGGAGAACTGCAATCTGATCAATGGGCAACATCTTTATCTCTTTACTTAGGGTTTTCTTCAAAATGGGAGGAGGGCCTTGAGTGACATAAACGCTGACATGAAATTTGCAAGTACAAGTGAGCTCATGAGGCTTCCTCTCTATAGATCTTATTTTTCCATCGATCCACACCTATATGGAAGAACCAAAGGTAAATAAGCACAATAAGATAGTAGACTTCACAGGAAACCAACCCCCCAACAAACAAATGGACGAAGCAGTATGGGCTATTCCAGCAAAGCCAGGAAGAACCAACTTAGCTACAACAATTGGTGAAAAATATCCTCTTATTTGGAATATAAAAGAAGGCAGTACAATTATCCAATGCTTCTACTTACAGGCTTGACATCTTTCTCATCCTCTGAATCTTCTCCTTGGTAAGGGATTGAAAGCACACAAACCTCAAGTCCAGGTCGTAAGAAGCAGGCACAATCAGATAAAGTAGCTTTTCTAGACCTCATTCGAAGATTTGTTACCGGAATATTCTCCTCAATCACCTCCCCATCAACTAGAACATGAGTAGTGATGGTCCCCATATTGATCCTTAGGCGCTCCACAGCTTGCCAAGATCCGTACCAGAATGCCTCAAAAGCTGTCAAACAATACAGGAACAATCAATGTGCACAGTTAAAATGAAGATGTAGTCCTATGTCAGACATGTAATTTACATCCTCACTTCTACAGAAAAGAAGTGATCCATATTCAGTTCTGTCTTGTTTCTCATATCCATCGATGCAAGTAGATAGTTTGCTTTAGAAAAGAATAGCAAGTCAATTCATTTTGTACCAAGAATGACTAACATGTAACTTTGGAAGGAGACTGAGCATCAAGCAAATGGAGGTAATACTAAATGCTTCAACAAGAGGCAGCAATATTGCAACAGTTTGACATCTTTTTTTATGACTGAATGACAGGATGAACAATTTGCACTAACCAGTTTCTGCTTATCTTTCTATATCGCTTGTAGCTACAAAGTATGCATGTACTCGTGCAGGAAAAAGAATAGAACTGCTATATGACAAATATGAAGCAGGAGAAAGAGTGAAGTCTTGTCTAAAGGATACACTTCAGCAATGTTAGATGTGGTTACTTCGATTATAGAAATTAATAATTGTCACCAGAGAGTAGACCATCAGGCCAAGGCCTTCAGAAACATAAATAAGTTTGTTTAGATGACGTTTGATTCCTATCTATCCACAATAGCAACGAACAATCAAAATATCAATGTCATCACAAGATTCCACTCCAATAATTTATTGCTTCAATAATCAGAATATATTGCAAAAGTGTTCTGACAATTTCATGATGATTTGATGATTCAACTTTCAAAACCACATCCAACTTAAATCAACATTCTCCCAGACAGCTTCTGCTGATAAAATTAATCAAAAAGTGAGAAGGAGACTAAGTTCATAGGTCATTGCTTACGGAGTGGATCAATTGGATGAGCATTGTAATGTATATGCCTCTTCATCACCACCTAAAGGTTCAAGTCCAACCTTGTCAATAATCAGAAGAAAGAATCAGTTTAGTTGTGCCCAATAGCTGCAACGGATACTGACGGAGCCGGATTTGAAGTCAGCACAAAAGCAACTTGCTATGTACAATATTTCCATCTATTGCTGCAAAATTTTCCCAGTTTAACCCAATGTTTCAATTCCTGGATAATAAAAAAAAATCAGAAAATTTTTGTAAGATGACAAAAATAGAAATACTGTTATTCTCTCTCATTCCTTTTTGTTTTTGTTCCTCCCAAGAAATGGTCAAATTTTCTTATTCAATTGATTTTTGTTTTTCCTTTGATCTCTTTTTCATATCTAACATAACAAAATTAATCAAATGAAAAATGCCTTTCTGGAGCGGCCACACATTTGAATGCCCGTGTTGGACTTTACATAATCATAATCATAAAACTGAAAAACTTCCGTTTGTGAAGAGAGTGTGTATATATATATATATATATATAGGCGGCGCTAGAATAAGAGTTGGGTATTCGGCCGAAACCATAGTTCTGATCCAAATTCTATATTTGTCTTAAGAAATGTAATGAATATGAATAAACTCTTAATTTAGAACTAATAAACTTCAATTTTTGGGCTCCGCCACTGGACTAAGAAACAAAGTTGCATTAAAAAGTGAAATTTTGAGCGTATCTTAAGTGGTTACGTTCACTAAGGTCAGAAAAGTTTCTCCTTCGAGGAAAAAGACATCAGAAAGCAAAACAAACCTTAGGAGAAGTGTTCCCATAATGCAACTTTGCTATATATGTTAGATTTTTTGACTTCACAACGTGTTTAGTATCCAATTGTCCATAACCACTAAACTAGAGCATCGATACAAAAACAGAGATAAAGGAGAAGAACTATAAATAGGTTAATTTTCCAAATGCAATAGCAAAACGCAGTTCTGTCCAAAGTCAGCAGGAATCATCTTCTAACCATAAAAAAAAGCTGCAAAAAAAAAGGGAAAAAATACTCACAAGAGCTAGTGTAGTATGAGGAAAAGGTTAGCAAATAGAGAAATGTAATAACCTGAAAGTAGAATAATTGAATTGAATTGAGCTACATATCAGTCGGAAAATGGAAATTTGATAGTCCGGCGAGATTGTTTATGGTAGAGGAATTTGGCGAATTCGGAAAGTGGAGTGAGTGGAGAGCGAATAAGGGAAAAGTCCAGAGGATAAAATTGACTGAGGAGAGGAGAAAAGCGATTCTCTCATTGGGGTTTGTGCTTATTGTCTGCTTATATAATATAGATTTTTGTGCATTACAAGTCTAATGTCTGCCTTTTTCCATGACCCTTTACGATAAATTTTAGGTGAGTACTTTGGAATCCACGCACTCGTAAATGCTAGTGGACTAATATTGTTGAATATTATTTGCTAAATTAAAATAGAATTAATTACTAATAATTTTCCTTTTTAGCGCTGCCATTAATATAACTTTAAAAGTTTAGACAAAAAATTTAAGATAGCATTTTTTTTCATGAGGCTAATAATATAAATAAATAGCAAATCGTAAAATTAATATACATATTAATGATTTTTTAATAATCATGTAAAAATAGAAAGTATTCATTTAGTATGAAATGGAGGGACTACTATTTTTGTTTTTATTCATACTACCGCCTCTTAAAAAAATAAATTTGTTTTTTGAACTTTTAAATATCACATTTATTGTAGGAGTAAAATGAAAAATAATTAATTGGTTCTATTTTATTTAATAAGAGATCAAGTATTATATGTTGTATTTAAAATAAAAATGATTTAATCTTAAATGAGTGATAGATATTTGTGTGGCTCTATCTCATTCCAATAAAAATATAGTAAATATTTTTAAAATAAATTATTATTATATATATATTTGAGGTTGATTAAAACAAAAAATAAATTATATAAATTAAGAACTAAAGAAACAGACATGTTCCAGTTAATAGCTCTGAGTGAGTAATCACATTGACAGGTGTTTGAGCTCAAAACCTGGTTCCAAATTTTGTGTTTGATACTTATCTTTTTTACTCGCATTAAATTTTCTTGATACAAGCAAATAGGAGCCCCTAAAGTTCAGAAAAAGAAAAAACTTTATAGGAAGAAGTAAATTATGACAGGTTTGCAGAAGTAAGATGACAAAACACAACTCCTCATGAGTTCCCGAATAAACACGAAGTTGATATTAAAATCTAATTATATTTAAATTAAATGTTATAAAACTTCTTTATATATGACATTTTTAATAAAAAAAATCATATTTAAAAGTCGAACACGATGAAAGATGATAAACACATGGAGTAGTTGAATGGTAGGAACATTAGTTACCGTAATAATGGGACCAACACTGAGGACTAGTTGCAACGGCCAACACTGAGGAGTAGTTGCAACCAGTGCCCACCAACTCAGGGCAGGGGTGCCATGATTTGGTTAGTAAAAAAAAGAAAAAAGAAAAATATTGGATTGATCTCATTAATGTGGTACCAATAATGTGGTACGGTTCGTTTTAACACAAAATTTATGAAGAATCAAAAATCATTTAAATTTATGGTATTTTTTGATAATTTATAGGAATATAAATCATTTCATTAAGAAAAAGGGAGAATTTTAAATTAAACTCTCTTAGTCTAAAGAAGATTTTAGATGTGTTAAACTCTATGATGTTGAAATGTATGCGTCCACTTATCAGTCAGGGACCAGGTTCCTTGACTCGGCAAGAACAGTAACTAAAAGTAAGTGTCCACCTGTTTCGATGGGAACAGGTCCTCAGCACAATTACAATAACAGACAGTAAAATAAGTGCTGAAAGTAAAGATTGAACAAGCAACTTTACGTGGAAACATCTTTAGTCAAGGGAAGAAAACCACGACCTGTTCTCAACAAGAGTTTTCAACCGTCTTCACTAATCTTCTCAAACAAAAGTGAAACCCGGTTACAATCAATGTGAGAAAAAGTTATTAATCTCACGATCAAGTAATCTACCTATTACTTGAAGAGCCTAAGCGGATACAACACCGCCCACTAAGATATCACCACTAGACAACTTAGAATTTGACTAAGCAACACGCAGGTTGCTCACTGAATCACTACGCTCCGGATGACTTAGACTTTTACTAAGCAGCACACAAGGCTGCCCCCTAAATCAGTTGGATTCAACTGATTTAGGATTTTCAACCAAACAACTATCTGATTCCTTTATAGATGTAGGAACAAATTTACAATTTGCGTGCAGAAGAAATAATCCTAAGACAACTAAGCTTCCAGCTCTTTCATATTCGAGTTGATCTTGAGGATGCTTCTTCACTCTCTTTGTGAGCCTTTGCAAGAGTTCTTGAGATGTTTTTTAAGTTGCAAAAACTATGAAATGATAGACACAAAACTCAAACTCAACAAAGATGCTTCAGTACTCTTATCAGATCCTTTTGTTGAGTATGAGTATCGTTCTACCTTGAAGATGGCTTCTTTTCAAGCTTGTGAATTTTCAGAGAAGATCCAACTTTTGTTTGCCAAGTCTTGAATTTGTGTTTGTTGGAAAGAGATAATATAATTCACCACAAATTCGTTGAAACCATCCCATTGGGTGAAGGCCTGCTGTTGGAAAAGTTGTGCACCTACCGCATCAGAGGTGGCAGCTTTTCTCACAACTGTCTTTTCATCTTTTCACGTCACAGTCTTGCCGGGACCAGGTCCCTTACAAACTTCTTTGTGAGTTCTTGAAAAGGCTTGTTGGCTTATTTCCTTCTTTGGATGAATGAATTTAATATGGTGTTTGTCATGCTAAAAATATCATACATAAAGAGTTATTATTTGTTGGACAAACACAGTCCTCCATTCTGATTGGTATAGTACGTTGACGCCTCACCAACCTCTGACGTGACAGCTTTACAGATGTAACCAATTATGTATCTGATGGAGGAAACTCTTTCTGGAACCAGGTCCCTGCATTTGTGAGATAATGAAACATACAATCTCGTTCGCTCTTCTTATTGGTGTAGGACACTGCACTTTTCACCTACCACATGACATAAAAACTTTTATTGTTGTACCCCATTTATGTCTGGACGAGAGAACTCTTCCAGGGATCAGGTCCCCGCATTTGTGAGGATCATCAAAACACCTTGAATATAACACATATCTTCCACATGCAGGTAATTTAGAGACTAGAGAGAATATTGAGTTTAGAGAAGATGAAATAGAAACAATGCATTTTTATTATTTTCACAACTGCATTAACACTGCAAGGTCACAATACATATACATCTGCTAGACCGACTTAATTCTAACTGCCTAATAAATATACTAGTGCTAACTCTAGTCGGCTAACTTAGAAAGATTTAGCTCGAGCCAACTGGCATTTGAGTTATTCTTCTCATCTTAGCTCAACACCCTCCCTCCAGCTCCCTCAAGTTGATGGTTGGAAGATGTCTTTCAAGCTCAACTTGCACATCAAATGCTCATGTTGTTTCCTTCCTAGGCTCGTTGTTAGTTAGTCTGTCGGTTGTTCTTTTGTAGATTCATGATGAGTCTAGACAGTACCTACAATTTTTTCCCTCACAAAGTGGCAATTAATATTTATGTGTTTTGTTCTTTTATGAAATATAGAATTCGCTGCAATCTGGATTGCAGCCTTACTATCACAATATAGATGTATTAAAACTTCAACTACAGTTCCCAGTTCATTGTACAGATCAATTGACCATGTCCATGCTCTTGAATTCAGCTTCAACAAAGCTTCTTGCAACTGTTTCTTGCTTCTTTGATTTCCATGACACTACTGCATCCCCAAACTTGACTTAGTAGCCTGTAACTGATCTTCGGATTTGTAAGCATCCACCCAGTCTGAATTACAATAGGCTTCAAGTTTGTAGGAGCTATCGGTTGGCATTAGTAGACCTAGTTCATGTGCTCCCTTAATGTATTTAACCACTCTTAGAGAAGCCTTCATATGTGTCTGCTTGGGTTATGCATATATTTGTTCAGTACTTGTACCACATAAGAAATGTCAATCTTTGTCATGCTTAGGTAGAGTAATCTTCCTACCAACCCTTGGTATTTACCTGGATCTGTGAACAGTTGTCCTCATTTTCAGTATTTCCATCATTGATGAATAGATCATATTTAGTAGAAATAAGTTTCACATTAGTGTTTTATTGTGTAGTGAATAGTGTAGTGCCACTCAATCCCATTTCATACCAGCTCCAGTGCATATTTCCTCAGGCTCATAACAATACCTCTCTTGGATCTAGCAAACTCAATGCCTAGGAAGAATTTCAATTCTCTTACATCTTTCATTTTAAACTTAAGTTTAAGATCATATATTGTTTGTTGAATTAATTGTCCATAGCTTCCAGTTACCCGAAGGTCATCCACATATAATAAGCAATCACTAAGTTCCTAGAAACCTTCTTAGTGAATAGGAAATAATTACAGAGACTTTGAACGAAGCCAAGCTGGACTAAGGCATCTGGAATTTGTAAGTTTCTTGTCCCATTTTCTTGGGCCCTGCTTGAGACCATATAATGATTTATGGAGTTGCTTCCCTCCCTGGCTAGCAAACCCAGGGGAACCTTCATATGTACTTCTTCAAGTAGCTTGATCACCATGAAGGAAGGCATTGTGAACATTATTTAAAAAAATTGGTCAGCCTTTAGTTGTAGCCACAACAACTACAGACCTAATTGAAACCATTTTGGCCACAAGTGAGAAGGTCTCAGTGTAATCCAGTTCCTCTTGTTTATTGAATTCCTTTGCCACAAGTCTACCCTTGTACGTCTCCATATCCCCTGAGGCAGTAAAATTCACCTTCAATATTCATTTCCAAAAAATGGGATTTTTACCAGAATGTAAGGTGACTATGCTTCATGAATCTCAGCATTCATGTCTGCATTGGGGTCTTGAAGAGCCTCAGATAAGTAGAAGGTTCCTGACAACTGAATAAGAGGTAAGAGTAATGTGAAAAGATGGGGAGACTTGATAATACCTCAACATTTGTGAGAGAGGATAACAACATTTAGCGTTGTCTTTCCTTTGAGTAATGTAGTCACTCAACCACACAGGTGGTTTGGAAGTTTTGGATGATTTTCTAACTATAGATAGAAGAGATAGGATGGTCTGATGAGTTAACTCATTATCGAGAATAGAAGAGGAATTAGAGATAAGTGGATCATGAGTGATAGCACGAGTGATAGTAGGTGAGTGATTGGCAGTGTCAACATCCAAGGTGGAGATAGAACCAGGATTATATGTATGGCCTCCTGATGATGCGACAATATAAGCTAATTGTGACACATCCAAAACAGAAAATAGTGAGGGTATATCTGTAGAAGCATGCTGAAAATGATGGAAATAAGACCACTTCCCTAATAACACAAAAGATTCTGGAATCGAGGTCATACATAACACAACCCTTTTGTGTAGAAGAATACCCCATAAACACACCATGAGTGGCTCTGGGTGAGAACTTGTCCATTTTCCTAACTTGTGTGACATATCCCAGACAACCAAATACTCCCATGTGAGCTAGAGAAGGAGAGTGTTGATAAAGAACCTGAAAAAAGAGATTTTCCCTTAAGAGCTACAGCGGGTACTCAATTAATTATGTATGTGGCAGTGGTAACAGAGAACCTCAGTGGAATGTGAGCTTGAAATCTGAGCGCTCTGACACTTTTCAGAATTTGTCTATGTCTCCTTTCAGCAACTCCATTTTACTGAGGAGTAAAGACACATGTACTCTGATGAAAAATACCTAAGAATTGTAGTAACCTCCTTATGGAGGATTTGAAGAACTAACAACCATTGTTAGTTCTGAGACACTTAACAAAGGTTGTATACACATTATTTACCATAAGAAAAAAGAAAGTAAATGTAACAATGACATCACCTTTAGTATGCAAGAGAAATATCCACATATATCTTGAATGATCATCCACAAGAGTTAAGAAATATCTTTTACAATCATAAGTGGGAATCCTATATGATCCCCATACATCACCATAAATGAGATCAAAACAAGAATTAGTCATAGTAGTACTTAAAGGAAATGAATATCTAGTCTGTTTAGCTAGAGGACACATGCACGGACTCAAAACCACCTAATTTCTTCATAACGCCAACTAATACATGGCCAAGTATTTTACGCCATAGACTGGCATTTGTCTCACTAATTTTCACTACCATTACTACACAAGTTTTGTGCTGAGATATTCCTTGTATCCACTTCAATCACCTTCTGTTCACTATTATTAGGAGTAAAAACATATAGGGGCGAAGCTACCCTTTGCCTAGGGTGTCCAATCGGACACCCTTCGTCAAAAAATTACACTATATTTATAAATAAAATGATACTTTAAATGATTAAATAATACATTTTGGACACCCTTAAAAAATAATAAAGTTTCTTAATTCAGTGGTTTGGTCGTTCAGCTCAAGCTAAGTCCTTTGCAACCTGATATGTGCGGGTTCAAATCCCCTAAATATGTTATTTGACTTTTCATTTTTTTCTTTTCATTAAAAATTTAAAATAAAATTTAAAAGTAATTATTCAATTTAAAGTGAATAAGCAAATCCTATTTATTTATTCCATAAAGCTACTAAAAGTGAAAAGGCTCCATATAGAATTTCTTTTAATATAATTCGTTTGATTTTACTTTTTATTTTTCATTTCTCGTTGTTAGTCATCAGAAGTTCGTGAAATTTTGAAGTATAAAAGTAATGTCACTCTAAACTGAAACTTTTTTTTTTTTTTTTGTCTCAAATAAACACAAACATTAAAGCTAAATATGATGTAGTTTGATTTTAAATTTTTTTGATATATTTTTTAATTAATAAAATTAATCATCAATGTTACAATGTTACGTAGTTTGATTTATAAATTTTAAGTGCACCTATTCATTAAATTATTTTTATTAGCTATTAAATTTTTGGACACTCTTCGTAAAAAATTTCGCTATGCCACTGAAAACATATAATCTACCCTGCTCCTTATCAATCCCCTTCACCTGACCCATTCAAGAGGTTCTGAAAAATGCAAAAAATGAAATAGAAGTGCATTGCCCATTGTAGTTCCTTGATTAGTTTGGATACAAATAAGAGATCATATTGAAAGTCAGGTATATGCAACATATTTTTTGCATTCTCAGACTTGGGAACAATACAAATACATGAAGAACCTATATGCCTCACACTAGCTAAATTTCCTGTGGAAAGAAGTACCTGGCTGTTTCTTAAGTGAGATACATTTCTAGTGTTAGTTAGCATATTCAATGACTTAACCATGTGGTTGAAATCACCTGAACTTCAGTTTCAGTGAGTGCAACACAATGTAACACTTGTTGTCATGGATGTGTGATTGGCCTCAAACTCTAAGCCAATCATCTGTAATATCTTATTGTATTGATCCTTGGTGAACTCACGTAGACTAGCATGAATATCATGAGTTGTCTCACTTGATTCACCATGGTACTGCATCTTAGGAGTTCCTACAAAATTGACGGAGACACTAATGTAGCTACTACCTACATTACCAAACTTGTGACCACTTTGAGAGCCAGAAGACTCATTATTTCTTGCATAGGAGTTTTCAGTTCCATATTTCTTTTATGCTTGAAGTATGAGGGGTGGTCAATGAGTCTTTAGCAAGCACTTCCGGTATAGCCTCGAAGATGGAAAAATTCACACACCACATTAGATTTACGAGATATGCTATCATAGCTTCCAAAGTAATGGTTAGATGAACTAGAACCACTTCGACCTCCTCCTAGATAGTTTTTCCTTGGGATACCACCTCTACCTCCACCAGATCAAGGAGAGGTGGTGTGATGTATAAAGTACTTGTTGTGATCTGGTAGACAATATTAATAATGTAACATTTAAGATGTATAAAGTACTTATTGTGATCAAAGAAAAATGTGGATGATATATTACTATGTATCAGTATTAGAGTTCTAGTGAATCACTAGATGATGTGGTATTTTATTTAATGTATCACTGATTTTCTTAATGTTTGCAGGTTGTTCCATCATCTGAATTTGTTTTTCAGTTAAAGAAGCTAGAAGAAGATACATTATTTGCTTTGAGCAAAAAATATATATAATTACGGGACACTTTAACTAGACGAGTTAACTAGGGCACACACAATTGTTGTTTTAAAAAGCAATAATGTTATAATTATGAGGGTTGCTCTTCAATATAAAAATTTGTTCATCTTTGTGGGTCAATACTGTATCTGATAAATAATTTGTGACATGTTGTGTTTAATAAATCAAATTTGAATGTATCACATTTAATAAAGAGTTTCTAACCAAGCAGAAAGAGCCTCCAAAGAAGAACCTAACACCACTATTCTTCTTTTCCTTTTACCATCTCCGGCATAGCTCCAAGCTGGAGAAAAAACTAATCAAAAGACGTCAATCTCTTTTCTCCTCCCTCACGCCATTGAATCAACACAAGGAACAAAACAACCTTGATCTGGAAGCTCAGGCGGACAATAGCAACCAAAACGCCTCCGAACAACCGTCATATTCATCGCAAATTATCGTCCTAATAACTTAGTGAAAGTTATTATGAAGTTTCGTGCTATAAGTAAGTAGTATTATTTTTTGATTAGGTAAATAAATCAAGTAGTATTTTTATATGAAATTTATTAGCTTCAAATGAAAAATCTTTTATCTTATTATTGTTATTTTTATAGGAAAATTTCATTGAATGTTGTATCAAAGAAAGATATAAGTCTGGGTTTTAATTTGGTATGAATTCATTTGGTTTAATGGGTTGAGTTAGGGTTAAAATGGATAAGTGGAAAATTCAATTGAAATTGGGTTAGTTTAAGTCAATTTGAAATTTTTTATCCAATTGAGGGATACAAATGATGAAATTAACAATGACAGTTGTAAAAATAACTTTACTCTAATGGCAAGGACATAGTCAACCAATAAAACAAAGTTGAGAGGTATGATCCTTTTCTCGAAAAAAAAACATCAAAGGGTGTCTAATCATTGATACATACTCACTATTCGACATTAATCAAATCATCTTTGGTAGTGAAGTGAAACAACCCTTGGGCTTTGAAAGATCATCTTTATCGCTAACATAATGTGATTTTGCCTTTTCAATATCGTATCTCCATAATAATACTCTATATCTTGTGTGAAGATAATCAACTCGAAAACCATTTGATGAGATGTTGATTTTATCACTAAGAAACTCAGCAAATGCAATTACAAAAAATAAATTATCATGAGAAACATGTCAAGTTAATCATATGATAAATAATTGAAGATAAAAAGTAAATCATCACGAGAAACAAAAAATAATGTATCGCAAACTATAAAGAAAAAATAAATTAAAAGCTTTTATATACTAATTACCTCAATAAAAATATTTTTCTTACCATGTCAAATTTGGCTCTACACCTACAACTCTCCAATTGTATTTCATAAACATGACAAGTTATTCATATGATACATAATTATAATTATAAAGTATCCTAATGTTTAGTTGATACATAATGCTAAAAAGGATAACTACTCAATACAAATTGGTGGTCTACTATCTGAGAGATATTTGTATCTGGTACTAAATGTCCACTAATTGAACATGATACAAAAGTTTCTCAACACTTAAACATGATACAAATAATGGAGTATTGTTAAATTAGTAACTTGCAATGTATCTTATATGGATATCTGATACGTTTTCGTAAATTTTGTGTATCTGAAACACATTAAACAGAATAAGTTTTGAATGATACAACAATGAATATTATTTTTGTACCATAATTTCACATAATTACAACAACTCCACAAATGATACAAAAATGCCCAATATTATTGAACATTATTTTTGTATCATAAATTTCAGAAGATTACAACAACTCCTCAAATAATGAACAAAATTGAAATTTCGTGTATCAACTAATTAAACTTAAATGTTGGTACATTACAATATGAAACATATTTTCTTTAATGTATCATTATTTGATTAACTAACCAAAACAGATTCAACATTGATAAAAGAAGATCAACATACTAACCTTAGATAAGGATGGTCGAGAAATTGCAGAAGCAAATTTTTTATCCCTCTTTTTGGCGATTTTAACAACTAGCGTTTTCGAGGATGAAGGATCATCCTTCTTCAACTACTCAATATTTACATTTGCATTACTAAAGGATCTGACAATATTTAGATATATTTTCAATCCAATCAATATCTTAATATCAAAAAACATAACCAATGTTAGATCTAATCCAATCTCCAACAGCAGCACAAGTTTGATTGTCGCATCCCAATTGAACTAGCGTTGCTAACCATTGAAACAACACTCTAATTGCTCAAAAGAGGGGATATGGGCAATTGAAGTTGTCGAGAAAAGTTATTTTGACAGAAAAGAGACTGATTTCAAACGTAATAGAAAGAACATGAAAATAAAAGTTGGAAGAGATTTGTGAAGTGAAATCAGAAAGTGATAAATACGAATTTGGGGAGTGGGGAGTTATGCATCTGAAATTTTGATTTTTAAAGTAAAATAAGGAATTTGAGAATATTTAAAAATGATAAGAAATAATGAAAATTATGAAAATAAATGTGTGTATATTAGTAATTTATCTTTTTTCAAAAGAATATGTTTTAAATCAAATTATAATTTGAAAATTTTATTATAAATATTGACAGGACAACATTACATGAATGATGTTAGATATTAGTGATACTATTTGTTAATCAAATCCACAAATAAAATTATTTTTATAACATTTATTAAGTTTAATTTCAAGTAAAAATATAAATAGCTAAATAAAAATATTAACCTAGTTATTTTATAATAATTATAATGAAACACAAAAAATATGACAATATTTCATATGCTACGAGTTACATAGTGATTTCCTATAAATTTTAGAAAAATATTATTTTACATAATACATATTTTATAAACACAATTTGTATTTAAAATTTATTTTTAAAATTTAAACAGATTTTGAGTTTGAACTCTTAATATTTTTATTATTTTATTTTATTTTTATTTTTTTTTATTTAGCCACGAAGAACTCTATCCATATTTTCCAAGCAGATCAGATTAAAAAATATTTTCTTCTTATATGGGCTCCATAAATGTCAATCTAACCCTATCAAATTGCAGATTAGCAGATAAGCCTAACATAACTAGCCCATATTGACGGTTCAAATTAGAATAGTGAAAGATTGAAAATAGAAGAGAAATGGTAAACCAGAGTTGTTAAAGTTAGACATTCTTTCTGCTTCTTTTTGAAGAGTTAGTTTGATAGAACAACAACAATGCACATAACTCATTGAATTACAATGTAAAAAGAACGTTTTAAAACGTCTCAAAATGTATATTACATCCGGGCTACAACTTATGATAGAGATAAAAGAGCCAAAGTCCAAAACGGAACTACACAAATCTACCAAGCTATGGATAAGGGCTTAACATAAAACGCTTATTGCACCACTGCTTTCATCCCCATATATTTGCTGCAAATACTTCTCTATCCACTCGAAACACTTAACAGCACAACACACTAATCCCCTGGGAATACACACAAATACACTGCAAAACTATTGGTAATGAAGTGTAAATGTCTGCAATGTTCCAATCAAAGCACAAAAACCAGTACCTCAAGTATCAAGCAAACTTTACAACAAACTATAGACCCAAGAAACATCTTTATTTATTTATTTATTTGTCGTATCACAACACCAAAACGAACAATTGTTGACTCACTAGGCAGGTTAGATCTGTACAAGATTAGTCCTCCAGAACACCAAATGCATAATCTTCGATGCAAAAACTTATCGAGAATCAGCTGGCCTGGGAAAAGAGCAACCAATGCTGCCCCAACATGAAATAAAAAAATTAAACGATACCAAAACATTGTCCAAACTCAAACATCTCTAGTTTTCTCTTCTTCACATCCTATATATATCTCAATCAACGGCGGTACCACGTATCTTGCATTGCGCCTCTCAACTGCGTAAACTTTCAAACCACAAGTTCAGAATCCAAGTCTATGAATGCAAGGTCATCCGAACTGAAATTAAGATCCTCTTGCCTGCCTGGTTTCAGAAAATCAAAGCCATAGTCATCAACTGTCATAGGTGCCTCCTGCCTCATTTGCTGGGGATCTCCCACTGCATTCTGCTCCTGACATTGCGAATTTGACACCACATTGTTGTCGTAAGCATATTGCTTTCCATCCGAACTGTAGTCCTTGGTGAAAACTGGAGCTGCAGCTGGGACTGGAGTAGAATCTAACATAGCCAATAGCTCATCTACATCAAACATCTCATCCATATTTAAGTTATCTAGACAATCCCATCCAGACTTGAGCGTATCTTGATCAATACTCGTAGGTTCAACATTTCCCATTGCGGTCTCATCCTTCCCTTCGTCTTTCACTGAACTCAATGGTGTGCCAGCTTCATGAAGAGCAGTTCTTGCACCATCAGCCGGACATACCTCGCAGAAACCAGACGCAACGGTGCAATCAGATGCCCAGGAAGCAGAATCATCCCTAGAACACTCTGAGTAATTTGGCAAATTAAGCCTTGCACAAGGACCATACATAGCTCTTGCAGCTTCATCATATGCTAGAGCAGCTTCAATTGCTGTACCAAATGTACCCAACCATAACCTACTACCTCTTTTAGGTTCCCTAATCTCAGCAACCCATTTACCCCATGTTCTCTGTCTAACACCTCTGTATTTACACCGCGAATTTTCGGGTCCCCCTTTACCTCTCATACACCCCTTCTTTGAACCTTTAGCAGGAACTTTACGCACTGGCTTCCCTTTCCCTTCATCATCAACACTATCTAGTTTCTCATTATACTCTTTCCATTTAGCTAGTGTCTCTTCCACATTTTTTGTTCTGTCCCTTCTACTCCTTGATTTCCTCTTTCGACTATAATCCAACGGCAAAGAAGCCATATTAACAGCTTGATCTATAATAGCCATTTCTGTAAGTAAGCAAAATATTCATTATATACAAAAATATGCCACAAATATATTTTTTTTCTACCCCACAACTATAATTAATCACACAATCCTAAAAAATACTCATCATTAAGAGCGACATCACAATCCGTTTCAAGAAACAGAAGGCTCTAAATTTTCTCAAACTAACAAGTGTGGAATAAAAAATCAAGAAAAGAGAAGCACTTAAAGATATAACATAAAAAAAGAAGCAAGAAAAGAAAAGACTGATCTAACCAAACTAAATCACATATAGATGAATTGAATGAATGATATTAGGCTACATACCTCTTTTCTTCTGTGTTTTTTTATAAATATATTGATCAAATTGGTGAGTTCTTCAAGTTGTTGTTGTTTTTTTCTCTTAACAAAAGATTTGTAGAGGATGATGAGAATCAGAAATCTGTTAGCGACAGAACTACTCGAGTATTTATAAGCCTTCTCTAGATATTTCTAGTATATATCTTTTTTTATTATTCTTTCCGTCTCATTTTATATTTTCACTTTCACCATTTATACAGAGGGAGTCTATTTATTTAATAATCTCTCAATATGGTAACGTGGCAATTATTTAGTCGAGTCGTGGCTGTTGGGATGCCGCGGAATTCAGCACGTGTCACGTGAACCTTCGCGAACCACTCGTTCTATATTTTTTTAAAAAATTTCCTATTTTCGCCTCAATTAATTACTCCCTCGATCTCTAATTATTTATCTTTTTCTAAGAATAAAATATTTTTACTTATTATAACCTCAATTAATTATTTTAAAAATAAAAAAATTTTTTGAAAATCTTAAGTTCTTAATTCATCTTTTTCATAATTAATATGAATAAAATTATAAATTCATTATGTCAATAATTACTTTTTTAATAAATATGTCAAATTAAAAATGGACAAATAATTAAAAATAGAGTAAATCTCAATAATCAGATTAATTACCTTTATGCCCCTCGGTTAGCTATTGGTCTAAATCATTTATTAGGACTTGGGAGGCCTTAAACTGGTTACCAAACTAACGGTGCCAATAGTTTTGCAAGTTGCAAGCACATACATTTGATTCGGTAAATCACATGGATCAATAAGTTGGCACATCTTACTAAGACACCAAATTATCATATGTTTTCTTTCATTTTATTCGATATATTTATATTAAAATCTAATTAATTTGAATTCATATAACACAAAATCTCACTAAAAAGTATTTCATATCTAACAATTATTCCTTTGAATTTGAAACCTATAATAATAGGTAAGACACCAAATTAATGTACATCACTCAAGTTTTAAAACTAAATAATGTTTCACGCGTTTTGAGTTAATAAATTTAGCATCGTATATCACCAATAAATTTAAGAGGAAATATTTTCATCGTCGAATAATAGTTGTTCACTATACTATTTTGGATTGTAGAAATCTCACATAAGTATGAAGAAATTAAGAATGTATTGATGAAAATAATATTGAGTTAGAAGCTCCCTATATAGGAGAAGGGTCCTATTCTAGTTATATTAGGAATCCTACTACAACACAATTATTTACATGAGTAGTATCGTATTATAACTTAAATACCTTTATCCTAGTTGACTCCTACAATATACAGTAGCTTAGTCGTACATAACTTAAGATTTAGTAGTCTAATCTTAGTATGACTCTAACTCTAACTCGTCAGCCTGCTTCAATTGTTCCTTCGACATGTTCCATTAGTCTTCAAACTTCCTTCAACACTTTCGCTCAATCTAGTGAGTGGAGGAACAGTAACTCCTAGCTTGCTGCAAAAACCAGAGAAAACCTATTTTGTTAAGGCTTTGGTGTGAATATCAGCTAGCTGATCCTTAGCCTTCACAAATTGAGTAAGAAGTTGTCCCCTGGACACTTTCTCACAAACAAAATGATAGTCCATTTTAACATATTTGGTTCTAGCATGCATAACTGGATTAACCGTCATGTACAAGACACTCATGTTATCACAATACAACGTAGGAACATATCGAAGGAACACTCTAAAGTCATGAAAAATATATAAAATCCAAGTCATTTCTGTGGCAGTGGAGGCTAGTGCTCTACACTCGGCTTCAGCACTTGATCGGGCTACTGTGGTTTGTTCTTGGAGGTCCAAGAAATACAATTTGCACTTAGGTAGATGTTATAGCCCGTAGTTGATCTCCTAGTGGTGGTACAACCTCCCCAATCAGCATCTGAGTAGCCATACAACCTACATGGTGATTGTGAAATAATTTTGAGTGCAAAGTGTAGAGTATCTTTGATATACCTGAGAATCTTTTTTACCCCTTGAAGATGTTCAATGTTTGGGCTTTGCATAAACTGACTTGCTAAATTCACAGCATGAGTGATATCAGGTCTTGTGAGGGTCAAATACTGAAGGCTCCCTACTATCATTTTATACAAAGAGACATCTATAAAACTTCCCACAGCTTCATACAGACCATGCTTTTGAGCCAAAAGAGTAGCTACAACCTTTGCCAAAGTTATCTCTGTCTTGGCCAGCAGTTCAACACCATATTTGCTTTGATTTAAGTGACTTGCTTCTTCGAAATACTTCACCTCAACTCCTAGAAAGAAGTGTAAAGAGTTAAGATCTTTCATAACAAACTCTTTCCCAAGTTGTAGAACCAACTCTAAGACATGAGATGGATTACTTCTTGTGACAATAATATTATCCACATTAAGAAAGAGAAATATTTTGCCTTTATGAGTTTGTAAAAGTGAATAAGGAAGGGTCAGCCTTATTACAAATGAAACCAAGGTGTAAGAAATGCATGTTAAGCCTATCAAATCGGGCTCTTGGGGCTTGTTTAAGACCATAAAATGCCTTTTTAAGTGGACACACATGTTGAAGATACTAGGGATCAATAAAACTAGGAGGTTGACTCATTTACACCTCCTCTTGTAAGAAGCCATGGAGAAAGACATTTTTGACATCTAGTTGTCTAACTTCCCACTTTGAACTAACAACAATGGATACAACCCTAATAGTTGTGGCTTTAACCACAAGACTAAATGTTTCTTCAAAATCTATCCCTTCAAGTTGCGAGAATCCCCTTTCCACAAGTCTGGCCTTGTATCTATCTACTGTCCCATCAACTTTTAATTTTGTCTTGAATACCCATTTTGAGCCAACCAAGTTCATACCAAAAGATTTGGGAACCAAAATCTATGTTTTGTAAGTACGTAAAGCATCAATTTCTTTATGTATTGCTGCAAGCCGATGAGGTGACTTTAGTGCTTCCTTAGTAGTATTTAGTTCTCTCAAAAGTTTTGTGCTGCTGCGAGCAACAAGTGACAAGTGATGTTCCTTCGCCTTATGCCTGGTGATCATATGATTCCCTTGTGGTGCAGGGAGTACCTTAACTGGTACATCAACCAAAGTAATTGACTGAAGTATAGCATTGTCAGATTGATGATTAACTGGTACATCAACTAAAGTAGTTGTTTGATGATGCTCATTGGTTGGAACAGTAAGTGCAACTTATTCCTCACTGCTACTAGCAGATCCAAAATTTGCAGCTGGAGTTTTAATATTGTTGTATGGATCATCACCTTCATGCACCTGAGAGGTCAATAGTACTCTTATCATCAAAGAGTATATGAGTTGTAGTAGTATTATCACTATTAATGTGTATACTAGCAGTTTGTACTTCCCCTGAATCAGAATTATCATGTGCCTGCAGTTTAGAGAAAGATTCAACAAAAGTAGCAAGATCTGATGAAACATCAATGTTAGTCTGAGATTGCTTTGGAGACACACAGGATAATGTGTTTTCATCGAACACAACATGTCCGGATATGTAAACCCTCATTGTAGAGGGATGATAGAATCTATATCCTTTGTGTAATCTGTTGTACCCTATGAACATACAAGGGTAAGTCTTTAGACTGAACTTGTTGTTACCCTTTATATATGGAAAACATTTACACCCAAACACTTTTAGGTTGTTGTAATCAGGTTGTTCCCCATACAACTTAAAAAATGGAGTCACCATCTTTAGGACTGAGGAAGACAGTCTATTGATGTGGAATACTGCGGTGAGGAAAGCCTCAACCCAAATAAACAAAGGTAGGTTAGCATGAAGTACTAGAGTTAAGTCAGTCTCCACAATATGTCTGTGTTTCTCTCTGTAACTCCATTTTGTTCAAGTGTGTTAGGACATGAAATATATCTCACAATGCCAAAATCTTCCAAATGCTTAATGAAATCTGTTTAGATAAACTCACCACCTCCATCACACTAAAAAGTCTTAATCTCTTTAGAAAATTATTTTTCCTCTGGAACTTTAGAAAGACCTCAAAGAATTCAGATTTCTTTTCAGTGAATAAATCCATGTATATTTTGTGTGATCATCAATAAACGGCGTAATATTTCATATGTTATTTCAATAAAGATTTTTTCTCAATTTTAGTTCTCAAACCTTTCTCAATTTTATTTCTCAAACCAAATGCAAGTTTACAACTCTTTCCCAACTAACAACTAGAACAAACAGTAGGAATTTTATTTCAACTACTAATATTGATGCAACTATTACTAATCAAAAATTTTAAGACTTCAAACTAGGGTGTCCTAATCTAGTGTGCTACATGTTGTCTGATGTGTTCCAATATTGTGCAACAGTTAAAGCATAGGGATTGTTATCTTCCAAAGCATAGAGTCCATTCCTTTTAGATCCTTTGACCAGCAGTGTCCTTGTCCTCTTGTCCTTTATAACTAAGTTAGTTTCAACAAATTCAAGAGTGCAACAATTATCTTTTGCAAGCTTACTAACTGAGAATAATATTTTTTATTGATCTTAGGAACTACAAGAACTTCTTTTAACTTTAGACATGTTCCAGATATATTTCAAATATGTGTTATGGCTAACTTTGATCCATTCTCAACAATTATTTTATCTGGTCCATTGTAGTGTTTAAGATCATGTGTCATATGGCTACTTGCTCCCGAGTCCACATACAAGGTATCATCAATAGTGTTTTGTAGATTAGTAGCTGTTGACACCCAATTTTGAACCTGCACGATACGAATTGACCATTGAGCCTTTAAATCTTAAACGAATCAAAGTAATTAGTCTTAAGTTTAAAATACTTTAAAGCCATTTTCAATTATTCAATTTCATTTTCCTTAATTATAATTCCTAAGTAATTTTGCTGTTATATATATATATATATATATATATATATATTAGTCTATGTAACAAATATTTCAAAATCGTCTCGAAAGATTTTAATGTTTAGTGAGTACTTACTGATTTAGTCTAGTTCAATTTATAGTTATAATTTTGAGTCATAGAAATTGGTTAGCATATAATTGGATTATTTATTTTATTTCGTTAAGTTTAGAAAGCTCATTGATTAATTCGTGTCGTTTCACCTTGAATAAATCCGCCAATTATCCTCGACATGGTTATATTTTGAAACTTAACACTCAAAGACCAAATTTTAGTCTCCTACTAATTTTTTAATAGCCTATTATTTCAAACCCATTTATCCTGGGCCCATTCCTAATATTGTCAATAAATCCCAACCCACTTCTCAAAATATAAAGGAATTCAAATCGATCCAGGCCACCCTTGTGACCCGGCCCACACCTGTTTGTTCTTCCAAAAGAAATTCAGAAGCAACGCGTGAACGACAATCAACCCCTGCACTCGACTCGTTTCTATACCAACGTCTCCTTCTTTGGCTGGTACAATTTGCAGCAAAATGGGGCACGCAGAACCGTCCCCACCATCGCGAGATCGATACACGTCGACGCCAAGGACGTTGGAACCCATCCCATTTGTCCATTCCCCTTTCCTTTCTCGGGATAAAGTTGAAGACTCAGAAAATGATGTTGGTCCATTTTGGTGAAAATTTCAGAGTTTTCAAATTTCGAATGGGGTCTCCTCTCATCCGAATTTCGTTCCTTTCCCTCCCAAATTTCGTAACCCTAATCCTCATCCTATATATATTCTCGTTTGTTCACTGTGAGGTAGGCCCTTTTTGATGGATTAGAAAATTTTCTAAGAGAAAGATTGAGAGGATCTTTTTCCATGTAAGAAAATACCGATAGTTACAGAGAGCTAGGATAAGAGAAAAAAAATAGGGGGACAATTTTTTTTTTTTTGAGAAAGAAGGTGTAAAACAGAGAGGTGATTCTGGGTGGGTGGGGTGGGGGGGAAGAAGACAGGAAACTCTCTTTCTTTTTGAGATGTGGGAGAAGTTTTTTTTTTTAGAAAAGGAGGCAGAGCATTGAGAGGAGATACATAGAGAGTTACAAAGAGATTGAGGAGAAACAGAGCACTCAGGAAATAGGGGTCGAAATAGGCTGAAGAACTCCAAATCTTTACTCATTCCGTTTATTGGTTTCATTGTTGCTTCGCACATCGAATCTCTCAGAGCTTTGTTTCATGGTGGAGGGATTATAGCTACTGGCTCGTTGTCTCGGTTCGTTGTGACATAAAAGGTAAGACCCCTCTTCTTTTGTTCTATTTTTCAGTTCCTCCTCGTCCTTGCCTCATCTCGATATGATATTGTCTGAGTTTATAGAAGCTTTTGTTACATGAGTTTTTTTTTTTTAGCTATGGTTGGCTTGCTGATTGATTCGATATGTGCATTTTGTGTAAAATATGAGGCCCCAAGTTTTTATTTTTTAGCATTAATTGTAAAGATTCTTTTCCTTTGAATTAGCACATGCTTGTCTCCCTGCTAACCGAGTCTTCACTTTGCCTTGTCTTTGGTCTGCCGTAGTAAAACTTAAATCCTTGCCATGATGTTATATTTTCTACTGAATTAATTATAGTCATCTACTGTTTGCCTAAGCATATGTGAGATTATGATATTTTATTTGGCCTATTTGAAGTAGATAAATCATTAAGTGCTCATATTTGATGTCAACAGTAGCTTAATAGTTGTGCTGCTATCACCCTATATTATTTCCTATAATTTCTTATGAATCTCATTTGTTCCTCTCTTTGTTTTGTATGTGAAATTTGTTCGGCTCCTTATGGATCTTACCTTCGCATTTTCTATTGGGCCACGGAGGCCCAATTTTCATACGAGTGTGTTGGTTAGAAAATCTGAAGAACAAGTTCATCAAAAATGACGTACAGGCCCCGAGTCGAGAGGATTCGAACAGATCAAGAAGTCAAAGAAATTGGACTAGAGTCCAACTTTGTATTTTTAGAGTGTTGTATTTTATCATCTTTAGGCCTAAGCCCTTGTCGTATTTTCTTTTTGTTCCTATTGTTTATGAATTGTCTAACTAGTCTAGGATAGGTACAAAATGAAAAATGGGTCCAAATACCTGTCCAGGTGAATAGAAATTGGATTTTGGACCCAACTCTCTCTCTCTCTGTTTTACTTACCGCATTTGTTTCTTGCCGATATTTGTCGTTAGTCTTAGGGTCAAAACACTCAAATCCCCGTAAGACGCCGTTACATTTTAACTATTAAAATTCAAATCAATCTTTTCTAGATAGACTTTAAAATCATAAATTTTGCAAGCTAAACTACTCACTTAGATAGTAAATTAATACTACACTTTCAAACAACTCTAAATATTTTTTATCTCAAAATTAAGTTAGATATTATAGGCAAACAAGTTAGTTGTCGTAAAATTGCGAGTTAGCAAAATGTTTTAGGTGCTTCAACAACCTTCCTAAAATATAAATAAGAATCCCCGAACCCCTTTTAAAGTTTTCAATCGATTTTTCTGTTTTAAGTCTTTTGAAAATCAAGTTTTCTTGATTTTTTCTTCAAAAATTAAGAGGCGACTCTAAAAAAGTCGAAAACTATAAAAATATTTTTCCGTAAATAAAACAGAATGATGACTCTGCTGGGGAATTTAGAAGGATTCTAACCATAAAACTAACATGTTGATTGAGTGTAAATTAATTTTTTACTTGTTTTAATTATTGCACTTTAAACTTTTGCATTCCATGGCATATCATAACTCCGTCAAACGACATTTGTTTTTGTTTATCACTCAAAGGACGATTATGCGGGTTCATATTTGTTCGTTAACCAAATTCTATCTCGAGGCACTCTGACGAATGTAGTTGGCTACTTGATAGTCAACGGTCGTTAACTGTCCCAACCCAAGTAGTCCGGTTGGGTCACCATTTCCACTATAAATGAAACCCACTCCTAGTCAAACTAAGATAGAGCAAAACTAAATCCTAAAAGTAGCGCATTGACCTAAGATTACCCAACACCCAAGAAGTGTTGGGCCCATTAGAGAGACCGCCCTGAGTCCAAAGAGCCCACGGCTTGATCGGACGATCATACTTATATGTTATTTGAAGGATGTTTGCGTGTTTGACGGATTGTTGTGTCTTGGGGGGGGTTGACAACTAACTTTTTGTATGTTTTTGTAGATGTCAAGACAATTCTTAAGCTTCAAAATGGTCACCGAGACACCCGATCTTCTTCGTGTGTAGTGGAACAACCTCAAAAACTGTCAAAAGAGAGAAATCTCGATTCACTTGGGTCATCTACATTCGATAATGGACTTCAAGGTTTGGCTCGAGTTTATCAAGGTAATTACTTGGTTCTGGGATGACAAAATGATGGTTTTCCAATTTGGTGATGTCAAAATAACACCAAAAATAGAGGAGATAAAAGATTGTTTGGATTCCATCAGAACGTGTGGCAAGAGAAGAAAATATCCAGATCATCATATCCTGCTACCGGATAGGCCGACTAGTCTAAAACTAAAGGACATGTTACTGCTAGTGGGAGCGTATCGGTTGGATACTCAAAGTGTACCATTTATGAGATTCTTTGAAAGGTGGGGACATGATAGTTATTTCAGATAATTTCCGAAGGAGTTCCACAATCATAGTTCTTAGAGACAGACTCAAACTATCGCATTCTCAGCATGCCTCTTAGGAACGATGGTATTCCCTCAGGATGAGGGAAACGAGATCGATACCCGGATTGTGATGGTTGTAGACGCTATCTTCAGAGGGATTGGTAAAGAAGAAGAAGCAAGAAACACTACAGTTTGGCCTCGATTATTTTGGCTGACATCTATCGATCACTGAGTTTGTGTAAGAACCGATTCCCATTTTTCCAAGGGTGTAACATTTTTCTTAAGTGGTGGATTACTGCACATCTGTGTAAAAAACACGACACCCAACAAGACGAGCTGTCCAAGATGAACCAGACGAGTTCCCTTTACAACTATGAGCTTTATCTAAGCATTCACAAGTTCTCAATTCACATCACGAGGGATGCATGGGAAAAAGTATTCTATGACCTGAGTGAAGGAGACATACAGTTGATGTTCCTTCCCGGCATCAGAGGAATGCGACCATACAATCATACCTGTCAAAGGGGATACTAGCTCCTTCGTCTTTGATTACACAGGGTGTGTTAAGATACCTTTTGCCAAAACCATCCTCCAGGAATGGGCCGGGCGGGTCAACATGAAAGGAAGGATTGGTGAAACAGGTACTAAATCGGGTATGTTGAGGAATACAAAACATGGTGGCAGGATGATTTGCGTGGTGTAGTGAACCCGACACCACGCGTGGGTCGAGAAATTGAAGATGTCCAAATGAGGGTCCAGATCCAAACATATCATTTTCAGCAGGAATGAGACCAAAGGGAATAAGAATTTTGACGAAGAGAGAAAGAGTACCAATCCAGAGAATTTGAAAGCCAGAGGGCCTTAGCTCTGTTATCACAAGAGTTAACCAATGCGAGGGCCTGTTTGATGCGTCTAGATACAACCCTGGATGAGCAGATCAGCACTCTCCAGGCTGGGCCGCCATCTTCCAAAGCTGTGTTTGCTGAGTCGTACGTGATAACAAGCAAGTACATCATCCGAGAAGAGGTAGAAAAAGCAAGAGGAGGAGAAGGACCTTCAACCTTCTAATTCCCCTACGTGGGATCATTTTCTATTGGTATTTGCAATGTATACCCCTTCCTGCAAAATGTATCCCCATTTTGATTAAATCTTTGTAACGAATTCTATAATTATTTGTGAAGCTTATTTTGGTGGGTGCAACAATTTGTTTCAAATGACGCAATACATCCTTCAGATCGCTAGGCCTACCCTTGGCACAAAAGGGCCACATGCATGATTAGTTAGCGCTATGTGTTTTTAACTATTTATGTGATATGTTGCTTTGAATGAGGACATCGCAAACCCACTCCCTGTCAGAAATTTTCAGAAAAATATACACAAGTCAATATTACAAAATGTCCGACAAAATTTCTCGAGTCTTAAGTTTCTCAACCAAAAACAAATCCCACCCCCAAATCCTAAACATATCTCTATCGTCTCAGGAAAGGTAAAATCACTGCTATGGACAAAGGCAAGAATATCCAGACTGAACCAACCAAAGAGGAGATGATCGACATACAGAGGCAGCGCGGGAAGCTTCTATATAACATATTGTTTCCTCCTGAGAGCCTCGAGTTGGAGAGCATTGAGGAAAGTTATGAGGAAGCGATTGCCTGCAAACCTTCTCTCGAAGGACGTCTGGCAGAAGGAGACCAGAAAGCCACTCTCGAAGCGTATCCACAAGAATACCGAACAGGGACGGAAGTCATTTCGTGCGCCCTCATTTTCGAGCACTATTGGTCTAGGCGTATGTTGAGGCACTTCGAAAGAGCATCTTCCCAAGTGGGATCAGGGGACGTCCGCAAGACCTGTGAGTGTCATCCTAACCAGAAAAGGCACACAATAGAGAAGTGCATAGAGCTTAAAAATGCGGTCCCCCGTTTGCTTGATATGGAAAGTATTGCGAACAGTTGGGGTGACGGCGTCATCATTGCATGTGATGAACCGAGAATCAACATTCCGGTCATTGAGAAGACTAAATTCTATCGTTGATCCTACACACCTTTCAAGAAAATCATATTGGAGGTCTAATTAGAATTGATTCAAAAC
The DNA here is from genome assembly GCA_016801875.1 of Solanum sitiens. Classification (NCBI taxonomy): domain Eukaryota; kingdom Viridiplantae; phylum Streptophyta; class Magnoliopsida; order Solanales; family Solanaceae; genus Solanum; species Solanum sitiens. The sequence continues at coordinate 616,231 of JABWTJ010000269.1, read as the reverse complement.
GGAGTCTTTACCCCTCTCTATAAGGATGTGGGAGTGTTATATTCCCTTGGGTTAGAAGTTCAGAAACATTGTCCTTATCACAAGGCCGCTGATCATAACATTGAAAAGTGTCTTGAATTCCGCCATGACATGGAGTACCTCATTAGCATTGGGAAAGATTCGAGTCGAGTCTGTTCCCGTGGCTGATGTAACGTCGAGAAGAAAAACAATTGAGATGCAGCCACCTTTTATTTTACTTTATTGTTTATTTTTCAATTTCCCTGTAACCGTATGAGAATGAATGAAAACAAGTATTTTTTTTGTATTCGAACTACGTAGGGCCTGAATTCTTCTTGTGAGATACGTAGGCAGCCTTTCAAGTCTCGACTCTATCTTATAAAATTATCATTCTCCCCCTTTCATTCTACAAGGAAATGTGAGGCTCAGATCAACGGACGTCAAAGAGATACAATAGGAAGACCTTAGCTCAACGCGATTTAACCTTTCTGAGATAGTGTCAAACTGAAACAAGCAAAATCCTGCTTGTTCGAAAATTAGTTTTCCTTTACTCGTGGGTCAAAATGTCCTCAAACAAAGCAACTTTGTGTGTTTATCTACTCTCTATGTGATATCCTGCATTATGTATTCTGAACTCAAACTAAAAAAATTGCCTTTGAGTTGTTTTCCTCCATAGGTACTTATAAACTGATCTGTGTCGATTAAACTAGCTGATCATCCCTACTTCACTAGATCTAAAGGGCCTGCAGATTCCTTTCCTGGCCAAAGTTCAGATAAGGGAAAAGCCGTAATGGGGGACAACAACAAAGAAATCAGTCTTACTGACGTTGTGGTGGCTCAACCCACCATAGCGGATCAGAATGAACTGATTATGCAGCTAATGCAACAGATTGCCGAGATGAGGGTGGAAATGCAAAGAAGACAGGATCTGTTTCCACCGGGTTTTACTGTCAATGCTTCGACTGATGGGAGGCCTCCGCTGTACTTTCCCTCTTCAAACATGGAACAGGCTTAGAACCCACCCTCTACTCCTGCTCAAAATCCCTCAGTCATTGATTTAACCACACAAAATCTTCAGCATGCCTGAGCCTCCTACCAGACTCCACCACCTCCTCAAAACCCCAATCCTCAAATACCACCTCCCCCTCAAAATTCCCATCACCAAACCGCTCCACCCCCACAAAACCAAAATACATTCCATCCCCAAAAGTCTCTCCATCATCAAAATCAGCACACTTACCCACAAACCTCCCCACAAAACTACCAAACCACTCAAAATGCCCCGAGTCCTTTCGTCGCTCCTCCCTTACCCAAAAAACCACTTTCCAAATTCCCATCCCCAATGAGCAGGATGTGAACGGTTCTGAGCTCGACCATTATGAGGAGCAGGAAAGAGAGTGGAGGTCGAAAGAAGAGGCCACAAATATAGACATAAAGGAGGAGATCCGAAAAATAATGAAGGAACTTCAGTGCATTCCTGACGTCCCGGTTTGAACTACGAGGACTTATGCAATCATCCGAATCTAGACCTCCCTGAAGGGTTCAAGATGCCAAAGTTTGACACTTTTGGAGGAACGAGGAATCCCTTAGCGCACATGAGAGCTTACTGTGACCAACTCGTAGGAGTTGGGAGGGATGAAAATATGCTAATGCAGCTTTTTAACTGAAGTTTGAGCGGGGAAGCTTTGGAATGGTTTACATCTCACGAGACCAGACAGTGGCCCAGCTGGAATGCTTTCACTAAGGACTTCATCGAACGGTTTTCCTACAATGTAGAGATTGTCCCTGATCATTATTCCTTCAAAAAATGAAACAAAAATCCAATGAAAGCTACAGAGAGTTTTCGTACAAATGGCGCAAGGAAGCAACTAGAGTACGGCCTCCTATGTCTGAAAAAGATATAGTCGAAGTTTTGTGCGAGTGCAAGAGCCCGAATACTATGATAGAATCATGTTGCTCGTTGGAGCAAAATTTGTTGAGATAGTTAAGGTTGGTGAGACTATCGAGGATGGGTTGAAAATCGAGAAGATTGCTCATGTTGCTGCGTCACCCGGATCATCGGGTTTATTGAAGAAGAAAAGAGAAGACATTTCTGTTGTCTCTTATGAGGGGAGAAAGACCCCCAGAAGACCATCATCCTACCAAGGTCTTCCTCAACCTTCCCAGAAGCTTGCTATACGCAAGCTGCTTATCCAAATACTCCTCATCCCATCTACCAAAATGCTACCTCCACATACCCCCCTTCCAAATTACAAAAATCCATCTCCCGTCTACCAAAATTCTCCTCCACTTTACCAAATTCCATCCCTCATTTCCCAACATGTTGCTCCTAACTGTGCCAATGTGCAGTTAAACTATGCCCCCCGGTATATCAAGTTCAAGCTCTGTCTACCAAAATACTCCTCCGAATTACCAAGATCCATTGCCAAATTATCAAACAAATCCTTATCCAAGAAACTAAACTCCCCGTTCTAATACCCGAAATTATCAACAAATGCCTCCTCCCCGACAAGGCAACTATGATCCCCCTCGACTCAGATTCGAGAAAAAGCCCCTCAGAAACTTCACCGCACCCGCTGAAAGCCAAACAAAGTTGTACGAGCGACTGGCTGCGGCTGGATACATTCACCCGGTGGGGTCCAAGCCGGTGGATACTAGTTTTAAATTCTACGACCCGATCAAAGGTGTGTGTATTATCCAACAGCATTAGACATGATACTGAGGATTACATAAACCTCAAACACAAGATTCAAGATCTGATCGACCAAGAAGTGGTTTCTCTTCAAAAAGTCGTGCCCAATGTCAACACCAATCCTGGTGCGTGACAAAGGCGATAGTCCCGATTATTCATGACAAGCTGGAAAGAGCAGTGGCTTTGCTGATTATCAAGGAGAAAAAGGTGTTCGTGATTCTGACACCCACAAAGGTTGTTGCCTTGGTGCCAATAGAAACCCCTGCTAGGCCGAGGTTTATGATCGAAACCACTTCAGCTCAGGGTATGACCAAGTCTGGCAGGTGTTATACTCCTGAAGAATTAGCCCATGGAGGGCAAAAGAAGTACCAAGGAAATAGGCCGATAAGTGAAGGCGAAGCTGAAGAATTCTGAAGAAAGATGCAGCCGAAGGAATGCTCAATTGTTAAGCATTTGGAGAAAACCCCAGCTCTGATTTCTGTGTGGGCCTTGTTGATGAGTTCCCAGCTGCATAGGCAGGCCTTGATGAAGGCTCTAGATGTCACGTATGTGCTCGTGGGCACAAGCAGCGATAATGTAGCAGTTATGATCAATCAAGTTATCCGAGGGCATCAGATTAACTTCTATGACGAAGAGTTGCCCTTTGAAGGGAGGTTGCACAACAAGGCATTGCATGTCAATGTCATATGCCGTGAAAGGGTCATAAACCGTGTCCTAGTAGATGATGGGTCTGGTCTCAACAGTTGCCCACCGTCGACTCTGAGGCAGTTAAGGTTTGACTTGAGGAAGTTGGAACAAAACCAAGTCAATATAAGAGCTTTCGACGGGGTACGAAGAGACACATTGGGAGTAATGAATTTGGTCATCCAAATGGGTCCGGCGGAGTACAGTGCAAAGTTTCACATCTTGGACATTGACACCAGATATAACCTTCTTCTGGGAAAGCCCATCCACATGGCTGGGGCTGTGCCTTCTACTCTTCACCAGATGATGAAGCTCATTCGGAAGGACCAAAAACTGGTTATTCACGGCGAAGGGAGTCACTCCGGCAGGTAGGCGCTAATTATTGACGAAGTCTCATGAGGCACCGATTTCTATACGGTGGAGCTGGTAAATGCCACCGGCGAGGATTTGGCCCCACAACCTCCTATGCCTTCTCTGTACAAAATGATCGTCACTGTGATGCTGCAGAATGGGTTCAAGCCAGGTTTCGTATTGGGAAAGAATTCCCAAGGAATTATTGAGTCTATTCAAGTTCCCATCAAAGGAGCGAGATATAGTTTGGGGTACGTCCCCATAGATGATGAGGTGAAGATGAAGAAGAACAGTTATCAAGCATTGACTAGGCCAATCCCTCATCTGTACCAATCATTTCAAGTCCGGGAGTATGCCAATCGTGATGGTATTAGGGAAGGAATCTGGGGCCTTTTTGAAGAGATTGATGCTGTCATAGAGGACGAGGTCGAGTTAGCTGGTATTCGCGATGTTGAGCCTGAAGAGCAGCTGCAGAACTAGACTTCTACACTAATCTTGATTCCCCGATCATCTTGGTAGAAGGACATTGTTTATGCATGTTTTGAAAATCGGTGGTAGTTCGGAAGAGGCTCGAGACCCACCATTTTGCTTTTTCTTTAATTGCTTGAATTTTAAAATTCCCCCCGTGATGTTTAAAAAGGCAACATGGCCCTTTTCCATGACCAAAATTTGCATTGTTTTCAATTGGAATGAAAGTCTCTTTTATTGAAAACTTGTTTATTTACTTATCTACTATATTTTACTTTCCTAACTTTGTCTGTTTATGATTTCAGTAATATTAATTTTAAACCTGCCAATGTCGTGTATGTCACGAGCTGAACGAACAAAATGAGGCAGGTGATGACGAGGGTGAAGAATACGAAGAGGAAAATGAGGTGTCGGAATATATTGTTGAGGAATTTCGGCAATTCCAAAATCAGCATAAGCCAAATTTGGAAGAAACAGAAACTATGAATCTGGGAGACCAAGAGTGTGTCAAAGAGGTCAAAATCAGCGTCACTTAAATGAAGCTCAAAGAAAGGATATAATACATTTTCTTGCTAAATACATTGATGTGTTCGTTTGGGAAGTCAATGACATGCTGGCATAGGTACCAATGTGGTGTCCCACAAGTTGCCGAGTAATCCAAGGTTCAATCCAGTGAAATAGAAGGCTCGGAAGTTCAAGCCAGAGTTAAGTTTAAAGATTAAAGAAGAGATCACCAAACAGATCGAGTCTCAATTAGTGGAAGTGACGCAATACCCGACTTGGTTGGCCAATATTGTTCTGGTCGCCAAAAAAGATATAAAGATCAGAATATGTGTCGATTACAGAGATCTCAACAAAGCAAGCCCAATTTTTATTGCCAAACATTCATATTCTGATCAATAACTGTGTTAAGCATAAAATGCAGTCATTTGTGGATTGTTACGCAGGTTATCACCAGATCCTGATGGATGAAGAAGATGCAAAAAAGACAACTTTTATTACGCCTTGAGGTGTATATCATTGTAACAACCCTAAAAGTGGATATGATAAGTAATGCTAAATGTGTCAAGAATGCCTATGATTAGACCAGGGTTCACACGGATTGATGCGCATAGAATCAGACTTCGAAACCCTTTCTACAGCCAAGCCAACTAACTTGGGGAGTTAGTTGAGCTTGGAAAGGTTGGTTCCAACCATGTAGGGCTCTCGAATACGAAGATTTACTCGAAGGAGTCTTTACCGGACTTAAAAAAGGGAAATCTTAGGTTTGGAGGGTCTAGGGGTAAAATAGTCTTTTTCCTGACTAAGGGTAGTATCGTAATTACACTAAATATATAATTAATTATTTAATTAATAAGGTGGAGGGGCAATTTGGGGAGAGAGGGCCGAAAATGGGCTCTTGAAGTGAAGTCTTGCTCCACCCGGGTTCGAACCTAGGTGGAAGCAATGAATTAAAGTGATTTTTATTTAAGTTATTAAATTAATGTAATTAATTAATAATTATTATTCATCAGCTGATTTAAAATAAAATAGAAATCAGATTTTTTTATAATTAAACAAAACCTTATTGACTAAGTCCTAAAACTAGACTCCTAAGCCTCATACAACTCCCACTCTCTCACGTTTATCTCTCAACTCTCACGCTTAATCTCTCTTCTTCTTTCTCATGTATTCTCTCTGCCAAATAAGATACAAGAACAGAAAAATAAACCAAGTTCTTCACACTTGAAGAACTCACAGGAAATCACAAGAAAACAAACGTTAATCGCACGTTAGGTTAAGGGAGGTTGTCCGTCGAGTGGTGTTGACATTGAGGAGGCTTAGACGTGATCTTGGGTGGAGTTTTTGGGCAGCAAGTCGAGGGTTTAATGTAAAAAAAGGTATGGGTTTTCTTCTCTCTTGGTCCCTTTCCCAAGAGACCCCTTAAGGTTCAAATTATTCAGTCCGAAAACTAGGGTTGTTCCCCGTTGCATGTCCCTGTCACTAGCTCCCAATGATTCGTAGGTTGGTATGATTGCTGGTAGATTTAGGTGTATATTGTGTTTTCGTGATGAATATGTTTATGTTTGTGTATTTGAAATCGTTTGAATGACAACCTATGTGTTCCGAAACTATGTGCATGTGTGTGAAAAAAATGTGGCAATGACTATGTGTTCTCGGCTTGAGGCTCCAAAATTGATAATGTTATGGTTGTTATTTTACGTGCATAAACCTATGTAAATCGTGATATTCATTAAAATGGAAGTGTGTCTGATTTGATTATCAATCTTTTGGCAAAACGAATCTATGAAAAATGCACCCCAAAACATGTTAAATGATCTATGAATTTCCCTAAGAGTTCAAGTGAAAGTATTGGTGAAAATGAGCTGAAAAATGACCAAATTTCTAGCAAACTTACAAGTTTGGTTTAGTCTAAATAAAGATGAATAAATCTGGAAATTATTTGAGTAAAAAAGGGATGAGGTCACCAGGATTCGAACCCGTGACCTCACCCGTGAACTGCCTTAAAAACGTGAAAAAGGATTGGGGGTCGGGGGACTCGATCTCAAGTACTGGCTGTAAAGTGAAATACCAATAAAAATTAAGAAATGAGAGGAGTGGGATTTGAACCCACAACCTCTCGATCATAAGTTAAGAAAAGCGAAATAAAACGAAAAGCGAGGCGTGCGAATCGAACCCAAGACCTCTAGGCGAAAAGGGGATAAATGAAAAGAAAATAAAATGAGGCTGTGGGGGTTCGATCCCACAACCTCACTGCCAACTCTGAAATAGTCAACATTTAAAATAAAATAAAATAAAGGAGGCTGTGGGGGTTCGGCCCCACAACCTCTCAGTCCCAAACGAGTAAAAGAAAAATAAAGAGAAAAGAGACGATGTTGTTGGGGCTCGATCTCGGGTCCCAACGCCTTAAAGGACCGAAATTAAAGAAAATAAAAAGAAAATATTAAGTGTTGTTCAAGGGATTCGAACTTGGGTTTCCTTGCCCCAAATTCCGTATTGATACATAAGTCATACGTGAATTAAATGTTCAAGAATAATGCCTCCTACTTAGATCGAAATCGTGATCTTGGCATACATACAAGATGCATAAGTCTTGTACTACATAATCTTAGGAAGATATGAATCACTAAAACGAACTATGAATGAAGCCTCATGGCTTGTATGTATAGACCCATAAGTCTAGTATACGTTTAAAAATAAGTGAACCTAAGATGTATGTAATGAATGATGTAACCCTAGAAGGGTTAAGTACGAGTGTAAAACACACTAAATGGCCAAGTGCATTGGCATACTATGAAATGATTATTATGTAATGAAATAATGAAACCCTAGAAGGGTTAAGTAAGAGTGTGAAACACACAAATGGCCAAGTGCATTGGCATATGATGAAATGAACATTCACGTAAAAAGGGGTGAGTAATTATGAAGAGCAAATGTGCTAATGTTAATGAATGTGGTGACAACATGATATGAGGCTAATGTAAAAGATGAGAACAATCTGAAATGAGCCTAAGTAAATGTTACCAAAACGTACTCACCTATGAGAGTGTAAAGTTAATGAAGAGACCAATCTCTATGAACACTCTAATGAAAGTATTGAGATTAACACACTTAATACTAATGATGAGATGAGAAATCATCTATTGAGCTATGATGTCCTCATACTAGAAGCCAGCTTCCATGACGTATGAGTTGAATGTAATGGAACTTTATACCGAGCACCGATAGACTAGCTATGAGCGGTGATGCCTTCTTTCGGGAAGGGCGGAGGTTCACGTAAATCTCATGAGATGATACTGTCTGGCATGCCGGGTATGGGTCTCCTTATATCTCCTAGTCTTTGAACCTATACTGCCAATATAGGGATCTGGCGGGGTTCAATTCCTATGTACGCTAGCATGTTTTGGGTCACCTTGGCCGGTGATTCCACCTCTTTTCGGTGTGGGGGAGACACTGGATTTCATGATGCTCACATGATCTATGTCGGTTAAAGTTAAAGTTCCCAATGAATGAATGAGGCCAGCCTCAAATGATGCACATAATGAAATGAATGATACCAAAGGTGTTAGGATAGGATAATCAAGAGGTGAGCTAGACTCAAGTAATCACACTAGGTTATTCTTGATCATTGCACAACAAACCCGATGAAAGGCTTAAACTACATCCTAGGTATAGCTGGTGTTCACACTAGCCTATGAACAAAATGAAATGAAGTACGTATGAATGAATGAAGCAGACTCTGTGTTTGCTAATGAAGACTCCCTAGTTGAGGTCCCATATGTTGAGCCCTCATTTTGGGAAGTCTTAATGTCAAGTCCATGATTCCAAGGTCTCATAGCATATGAATGAATGATATGAAAGACGTTATGTGCTATATGCAATATGATATGTGCTATGTGTAAGATGTTATGTGTTGTGTACAATATGATAAGTATGATGATGCATGTTACTCTCATGGCATGACTTTCCTAATCCAATTTGGAAAGCTCACTGACTTTCCTAATCCAAATTTGGAAAGCTCACTGACTTTCCTAATCCAAATTTGGCAAGTCCACTGACTTGACTTTCCATAATCATGTTGTTAGGAAAGAACTACTCTTACTCATGCATGTCCTTGGTGTGTGCTTGCATATACCCATACTTAGTACAAGTGTATACTAATCCCATACAACTCTATATTTTTAGGTGCAGACACAGGTGGACGTTAGAGCTTACAGGTTGACATTGCAGCTATCCGGACGTGGAACTTTCATCCGAACTTGGTAGGCCCTCATGCTTTCGAGGATGTCTTTCGTTATTATCTAGCTTAGATGTAGGCTTTAGCTAGTGGAGCATGTTCTACTAGTGTTTCTTTCCACTTTCATTTCAGACTTTGTATTGGTGCCGTTTTGGCAAAAGTACGTTTAATGTAATTATGAACTGTTTCTTTCATTTGATTATCTCTATATTAGATGGTTGATTTGTGAACGCCTATGATGTTAAGTTTAAAATGTTTAGCATGAAATAATAAAACAAAAAGTTCAAATTTTCCGCTAAAATTAACCTAGATGAAGTAAGAATGACGTATGTAGGCTTGTCTGCGACCTCTGAGAGGTCAACGACGCCGATCTCGTCTGGGGTCTAGATTCCGGTCGTGACAATCATTATAGGGTGATGTAATTCGGTCTCAGAAATGCTGGTGCTACTTATATGAGGGCTATGACGACCATATTTCATGACATGATTCATAAGGAGATCGAGGTGTATGTAGATGACGTCATAATCAAATCCCACAAGAGTTTGGATCACTTGACGCATTTAAAGAATTTCTTTGATCATCTGCGTCGGTATAACTTGAAGTTAAATCCCGCCAAATGTGCTTTCGGAGTGCCAGCCGGCAAGTTGTTGGGATTTATAGTCAGCAGAAGGGCTATTGAGCTCGACCCTTCTAAGATCAATGCAATTCAAGAGTTACCTCCTCCGAAGACTAAGAAGGAAGTCATAAGTTTCTTAGGGAGGTTGAACTACATCAGTCGGTTAATAGCTCAATCCACCGTGGTGTGTGAGCCTATCTTCAAGCTTTTGAAGAAAGATGCTTTGACAAAATGGACTGAAGAATGTCAGACTACTTTCGATGCTATCAAGAATTATTTGTCTAATCCACAAGTATTGGTTCCTCCACGAGAAGGGAGCCCGTTGTTGTATTTGTCTATTTCAGATAACGCATTTGGATGCGTACTTGTTCAACATGACGAGACAGGGAAGAAGGAGCGAGCAATTTATTACATAAGCAAGAAGTTCACTCCATACGAGTCTCGTTGCACTCTTTTGGAAAGAACATGTTGTGCTTTAACTTAGATTGCCCAGAAATTGAGGCATTATTTGTCTTCTTATACTACATATATCATTTCCAGGATGGACCCATTGAAGTATATTTTCCAAAAGGCGATGCCGACCGGAAAGTTGGCTAAATGGCAAATGCTTTTGAGTGAGTTTGATATTGTGTATTTGACTTAGAAGCCGATAAAAGCACAAGACTTGGCTGATCATCTTGCGGAAAATCCTGTCGACGAAGAGTATGAACCGCTAAAGACTTATTTTCCCGATGAAGAAGTATTGTTTGTGGGTGAAGATATTTCTGAAGCATATCCAGGTTGGAGGTTATTCTTTGATGGAGCGGAAAATTGCCAAGGAAGAGGTATTGGAGCGGTCTTAGTGTCAGAATCCGGTCAACACTATCCTATGGCGGCCAAATCCTATTTAATTGCACGAATAACATGGTCGAATATGAAGCATGCATTCTTGGGTTGAAGATGTCCATCGATATGAATGTTCATGAAATTCTGGTTATCGGAGATTCAGATTTGTTGATTCATCAGGTTCAAGGAGAATGAGCCGTGAAAAACCCGAATATCGCACAGTATGTGCAATATATACAAAAGTTGCGCAATAGATTCCGCAAGGTTGAGTTCAGACACACTCCCAGAATACAGAATGAGTTGGCTGATGCTCTTGCCTCCATCCCTTCAATGATTAAACATCCCGATACTGATCATATTGACTCTCTGGATATAGAGTTGAAAAAACATCTAGACCATTGTTCACATGTCGAAGCGAAACCAGACGGTTTGCCATGGTATTTTGATATAAAGAAGTACATAGAGACCGGAAGTTATCCTGAAGATGCAACATCTAACCAGAAGAAGTCGATATGCCGTATGACTCTCAACTTTTTTCTAAGTGGGGAAATCCTTTATAGGAGGACTACATATTTAGGTCTTCTCAGATGCGTCGATGCTGTTGAAGCTGCGAAGCTTATCGAACAGATACATGTTGGAATTTGTGGCACGCACATGAATGGACTCACTTTGGCAAAGAAGATCCTTCGAGCCGGGTATTTTTGGATGACTATGGAGAATGATTGTTGCAAATTTTTGCAGAAATGTCAAAAATGTCAAGTGCACGGTGATCTGATCTGAGTGCCGCCTCACGAACTCAATGCCATGATTTCACCTTGGCCATTTGTATCTTGGGGCATGATGTCATCGGTCCAATAGAGCCAACGGCTTCTAATGGGCACAGATTCATTTTGGTTGCCATTGACTACTTCACCAAGTGGGTGGAAGCAGCTTCGTACAAGTTGGTAACCAAGAAAGTTGTAGCTGATTTTATTCGTAACAATCTGATATGCAGGTTTGGAGTACCAGAGTCCATCATTACTGATAATGGTGTAAATCTCAACAGTCACTTGATGAGAGATATAGGTGAGCAGTTAAGATTACTCATCGAAACTCAACCTCTTATCGCCCTCAAATGAATGGAGCTGTAGAGGCCGCCAATAAGAACACCAAGAAGATTCTGAGGAAAATGATTGACAATCACCGAGGGTGGCATGAGATGTTGCCATATGCTTTGTTGGGATACCGAACGACTGTCAGAATGTCGATTGGAGCTACTCCATATTTGTTGGTGTATAGAACAGAAGCAGTCATACCTGCTGAAGTTGAAATACCTTCTTTGAAAATTATCCAAGAAGGTGAATTAAGTAATGCTGAGTGGGTCAGCAAGCGGATTGATCAGTTAACATTGATTGATGAGAAGAGGATAGTCGTTGTTTGCCATGGTCAACTATATCGACAGAGAATGATTCATATTTTCCACAATAGAGTCAGAGCTAGAAATTTTGAAATTGGTCAGTTAGTACTTAAGCACATTTATCCTCATCAAGATGAGTATAAAGGAAAATTCGCACCAAATTGGCAAGGACCCTACATGGTTCGCAAAATATTATCAGGAGGTCTTTAGTCCTGTCGGAGATGGATGGCACCGTATGGCCGAAGCCGATCAACTCAGATGCTGTCAAGAGATACTATGTATGAAGCTTTAGTTTGCATTTCTGTTATTTACTTGTAATCGTTCTATTTGCTTGTATTTGCTTTGTTTAAATTTTATCCCATTTTTTAATGAACTACGTCTGACCTGAATTCTCAAAATTAAGATACGTAGGCGGCCTATGTCGGCCTCGGTCACCCCATTTAACCCTTTTAATATTTCTTTATTTGAACTACGTTCGACCTGAATTCTCAAGAATGAGATACGTAGGCGGTCTATGTCGGCCTCGGTCGGTTTTCTTTATAAATTCCTTATTGTTGTTAACCTTTGAAGGAGAAATATGTTTGACCTGATTCCTGCCTCAACGGGATACGTAGGCGCCACAAGGGTTCGGTCATATCTCCCGTAAGATTTCTATTTTCTTTACAATAGAAACTGGGACAGAATTTTTTAGAGGGACTCAAAAATTCTCGAGAAGAAGATTTTTTTCCTCAACAAGTCGAGGCAGAAGTTACTATGGGATCTGCAACTGGGAAAGAATTTTTGAGGGTATCTCAAAAATTCCATGATTTCCCCACTGACAGTTAAAGATAAGCCAAGACAGTTAACTAAGACAGAAATTTTGAGGATGGACTTAAAATTTCAACATGGGTTTATCGACAATCTAGAGTGACTCTGAATACTCCCCATTGAATAATCAGATAGACCTCCAAGCATCAGACTCAAAGAAGTTTGCTAAACCTGACGTGACATGATACTTGACAGTAACCTTTTTTCAAAATGCTACTTTTCAAAATTTTATTTTTCTTAAAATTTTCCGTTTATGTTTCATTTGTTTTGGCGTAAAATATTTTGTCTTATCTATCAAGAGTCGGGAGATCAGAAAATCAACCGGAAATAGTAGGACAAGGAGAAGACAACTGAAAAAATTGACACAGATCAGTTCGTTTTAAAACTAATGATTATTCTGTGAATGCAGGTTTATAGGTTTGCTCTGAAATCAGAAAATTCCTCCGATCGATGAATATGGAGAAGTCAAGGGGGCGAAGAGCTCTCCCAAAATTTATAATTTTTCTGTGAATGCAGGAATTATTTTATGTTACTTGTATCGAAGACTTGGGAAACGTGAACAACATTGTTTTATCCAATTCCCAACAGCACGAAGTCTATAGCGAAGATACACCTATGTTCAAGAATAAATAAAATGAAAATCTCAAGAAAGACGTTTTACAGCTTTTCGTCAAGGACGTTATCTGCATCATATTATCAGACATGATAGTATTACTACCCGAAGGTCCATTTTATCCGTATTATCATTTTAGATGATACACTAACTGGAGGATCATTGTACCCTATTGTCAATTGAGAAGATATCATTATCCAGAAGGCGCCCAGAAAATCACTATGTTGCTCGATTGAAGCACTATCTTCATTTGGTACCAAGGATGGTATCAAGAGAAGGATATTATGCATCGCGAGTTGATATTCATGCATCGCGAGTAAATATTAATGCATTGCGGAAATTGATGCATCGCGAGAAGATATTCATGCCTCGCAGAAAATCATGCATCGCCGGAAGATATTCATGCCTCACGAAAAATGTCATGCACCGCGAGAAGATATTCATGCATCACGGAAAATCATGCATCACGGAAAATCATACATCGCGAGTTATTATTCATGCATCGCAGAAAATCATGCATCGCGAGTTAATATTCATGCATCGCGGAAAATCATGCATTGCGAGTTGATATTCATGCATCGCGGAAAGTCATGCATCGCGAAAAATGCATGCATTGCAGAAAATTCATGCATTGCGAAGAAGAATTCATGCATTGCAAGAGAAAAATCATGCATCGCGAGAAGATATTTATGCATTGCAAGAGAAAATTCGTACATCATGGAAACATCATGCATTGCAGAGAAGGAGTCACGCGTTGAAGAGAAAATTCATGCATCGCGAAAGAATCATGCATTGCGGAGAAGGAGTCATGCATTGCAAGAGAAATTCATGCATCGCGGAAGGGAAATCGTGCATCCCAAGAGGAATATTTACCCATCAACATCAACTGCATCTTTTATTTGGCAAGAGTAAACACCGAGAGAATCATCAAAGACGACATCAAGAGAAATATCAGCACACTGCATCAACTTTTATTTATTTTGACATCAAATGAAGAGTACATTGAAGATTACATTACAACTAAGACAGAAGCTTTATTTGATTTACGTCAAACCCGATCGAGTTGACGTCAAATGCTGAAGGAGAGCAACTAAGTGTCAACACGGTAAAAGACACTATCTCTCATTTGAATTGCATTTTTATGCGAATGAGTTTATCTCAGTCTTTGTCGAGAACATCCGAGAGGATGAATTCTCCGAAACATACCACAAGTGCGGACGACATCAAAAGGGATGCAGCATGACGTGGAACTTTTCTTAACAGCGAACTGGGACATAGTCCAAAGAGGAGTGTCAAACTCTTAGAACGCGAGCATAGGAGCGAATTCCACCACAATCAAACCACACCCCTATCAGAAGGCATGTGGGTTTTGCTTTAGATTTCTTGGTTTCAGTTTGGCGTCCGGATGTTTTTGGTATCTACCGAAAGCAACTTTCTAATCCAAGTGACGATACACCAAGAGCTTTGGAAATTATGTTCGTGTAAGTTCTTAATTATAGGTGTGAAGCGTGCCACATTCATGGCTAAGAGGTTGCAAGCCTCTTTTTCATACTCGACTTTATTTGTCACTCTTCCAGAACCAAAGGTTATTTAACATCATAGATTTCCTTTTCAACCGATCGAGTCGAACTACAAGCAACATGATTCCTTTTGTTTAAGGATATGTAGGCGGTCTTAATGATGAAACTCGGTTGTATTCCAACATTCAATCTTAAATCCTATTTCCGAGTATTTCGGTCCCTTCATAATCCGGTATCAGAATGGTTGTTGAATTATTTCAAAATTGTACATCAAATCGAGCATATCGAACTACAAGTGGCCCGAATTCTCATATAGCCTAAGATATGTAAGAAACCCATTTTTCGGGGTTCGACCATAATTCTTGAAGTCCGTACCAATTTTTGTCGGAAAGATGAATGTGTGGTCGATCAAAATTGGCTCGGTCAATTTCATTTTCCTCGAATATCTTGCATCAATCCAAGTAAAATGAGGGACAGTTGTTGACACCCAATTTTGGACCTCCACAACACGAATTGACCATTGAGCCTTTAAATCTTAAACGAATCGAAGTAATTAGTCTTATAAAGTTTAAAATACTTTAAAGCCATTTTCAATTATTCTATTTCATTTTCCTTAATTATAGTTCCTAAGTAATTTCGATGTTATATATATATATATTAGTCTATGTAACAAAAATTTTCAAAATCGTCTCGAAAGATTTTAATATTTAGTGAGTACTTACTAATTTAGTCTAGTTCAATTTATAGTTATAATTTTGAGTCATAGAAATTGGTTAGCATATAATCGGATTATTTATTTTATTTCGTTAAGTTTAGAAAGCTCATTGATTAATTCGTGTCGTTTCACCTTGAATAAATCCGCCAATTAGCCTCGACATGGTTATATATTGAAACTTAACACTCAAAGACCAAATTTTAGGCTCCTACTCATTTTTTAATAGACTATTATTTCAAACCCATTTATCCCGGGCCCATTCCTAATATTGTCAATAAATCCCAGCCCACTTCTCAAAATATAAAGAAACCCAAATCAATCCAGCCCACCCTTGTGACCCGGCCCACACCTGTTTGTTCTTCCAAAGAAATTTAGAAGCAACACGTGAACAACAATCAACCCCTACACTCGACTAGTCTCTATCCCAACGTCTCTTTCGGCTGGTACAATTTGCAGCAAAACGGGGCACGCGGAAACGTCCCTGCCATCGCGAGATTGAGACACATCGACGCCAAGGACGTTGGAACCCATCCCATTCGTCCATTCCCCTTTCCTTTCTCGGGATAAAGTTGAAGACTCAGAAAAGGATGTTGGTCTATTTTGGTGAAAATTTCAAAGTTTTCAAATTTCGAATGGGGTCTCCTCTCATCCGAATTTCGTTCCTTTCCCTCCCAAATTTCGTAACCCTAATTCTCATCCTATATATATTCTCGTTTGTTCACTGTGAGGTAGGCTTTTTTGTTGGATTGGAAAAATTTTTGAGAGAAAGATTGAGAGGATCTTTTTCTTTGTAAGAAAATATTGATAGT